>JASAOG010000221.1:1122500-1125954 GCA_030265305.1 Biomphalaria pfeifferi
TAGTGTAATACTTAAGGCTTAGTCTAGTAACCAATGTGTAGTGTAGAGGTCAATGCAGAAATGAGTGCAATGGTCAATGTAGACCTCAGTTGCCAATGAAGTGCTTAGAGTAGTGGTCAGAATAGTGCTTAGCATGGTGGTAGCTGTGGGGTGGAATTTCGTGACTGATTTTTTTTCTTTGATTTTGTTTACTTTAAGTGGGATATCACTGTTCAACCATCACTAGTCCCACATCACTAGTCCCACATCACTAGTCCCACATCACTAGTCCCACATCACTAGTCCCACTTCACTAGTCCCACATCACTAGTCCCACATCACTAGTCCCATTGCAGCCAAAGGGAGGGGGAGACCATCACTAGTCCCAGTGCAGCCAAAGGGAGTGGGGACCATCACTAATCCTAGTGCAGCCAAAGGGAGGGGGGGACCATCACTAGTCTCAGTGCAGCCAAAGGGAGGGGGGGGGACCATCACTAGTCCCAGTGCAGCCAAAGGGAGGGGGAACCATCACTAGTCCCTGTGCAGCCAAAGGGAGGGGGGGACCATCACTAGTCCCAGTGCAGCCAAAGGGAGGGGGGACCATCACTATCCCAGTGCAGCCAAAGGGAGGGGGGGACCATCACTAGGCCCAGTGCAGCCAAAGGGAGGAGGGAGGGGGAGACCATCACTAGTCCTGGGGCGGTTCGTTGTATTAAAGGGGGAACAAATGTAAAACGTTTAAAAAACAAACAAAACTCTAAGGGGGTCAATTGACTATCTACACAATTTGTTATTCTCTAACTAGCTCAGAGACCAACAATGACTTTCCAACTATTGGACTGGACGTCCCGGAGGGACGCGAGCACCTGACAGCCAAAACAATGCGCGGCTTCCGGTACGTGTACGAGCACCACTTCAATGATGCTGATTGGTTCATGAAGGTGAGTGACGTCAGCTTAAAAATAAATTTCATTAGGTATATTTTTTTTTTTCCTTTCCTTGAATGGATCTATGGAGTCGAGTATTCATGCGCCGTGCTCTTCATTCAGAAAGAACAGTGTTTCCAAACTTTTGATTTATCTGTACCCCTTTCATAATTTTTATCTCTTTTTCTTTCTCTTCCCTGATCGATGTCGTAACTTTCCTCTCCTAATGTTCTAGTTGTACTTCTCTTTCCGCCCTTTATCCACCATCTTGCTTCTCTCTCTTTTCCCTTTTTATTCTTTTCTTTTTTCTTCTCTTTATTCTTTTTTAATTGTTCCGCTTGTACCCTAAACCTCTTTAATTAGGGCATGTTTCTTTCTTTCTTTCTTCTTTTTTATTTCCTCAGGGAATTTATTTCATTGTTCATTTTATTTCACGTCTCTCTCTCTCTCCCCTCTCTCTCTCTCCCCCCCTCTCTCTCCCCTCTCTCTCTCTCCCCCCCTCTCCCTCTCCCCTCTCTCCCTCTCCCCTCTCTCCCTATCCCCTCCCTCCCTCTCCCCTCTCTCCCACTCCCTCTCTCCCACTCTCTCTCTCCCCTCTCTCCCTCTCTCTCTCCCCCCCCCCCCTCTCTCCCCCCCTCTCTCTCCCCCCTCTCTCTCTCCCCCCCTCTCTCTCTCCCCCCCTCTCTCTCCCCACTCTCTCTCTCTCCCCCTCTCTCCCACTCTCTCTCTCCCACTCTCACTCTCTCTCTCTCCCACTCTCTCTCTCCCACTCTTTCTCTCCCACCTCTCTCTCTCCTCCCACTCTCTCTCTCTCCCACTCTCTCTCCCCCCTCTCTCTCTCCCACTCTCTCTCTCCCCTCTCCCCTCTCTCCCTCTCTCCTCTCTCTCTCCCCCTCTCTCTCTCCCTCTCCCCTCTCTCTCTCCCCTCTCTCCCTCTCCCCTCTCTCGCCTCTCTCTCCCACGCTCTCTCCCCTCTCTCTCCCCCTCTCTCCCTCTCCCCTCTCTCCCCTCTCTCCCACTCTCTCTCCCTCTCTCCCTCCCCCTCTCTCTCACTCTCTCCCTCTCCCCTCTCTCTCACTCTCTCACTCTCCCCCTCTCTCCCACTCTCTTTCTCCCCCTCTCTCCCACTCTCTCTCTCTCCCCTCTCTCCCACTCTCTCTCCCACTCTCTCTCTCTCACTCTCTCTTTCCCCTCTCTCCCTCTCCCCTATCTCCCTTTCCCCTCTCTCCCACTCTCTCTCTCCCACTCTCTCTCTCCCCCCTCTCTCTCCCCCTCTCTCCCACTCCTCTCCCACTCTCTCTCTCTCACTCTCTCTCTCACTGTATCTCTCTCACTCTCTCTCTCTCTCTCACTCTCTCTCCCTCTCCCCTCTCTCCCACTCTCTCATCCCCCTCTCCCCTCTCTCCAACTCTCTCTCTCCCCTCTCTCCCACTCTCTCTCTCTCTCACTCTCTCTCTCTCTCTCTCTCTCACTCTCTCTCTCTCTCTCATTCTCTCTCTCTCTCTCCTCTCTCCCTCTCTCCCTCTCCCCTCTCTCCCTCTCCCCTCTCTCCCACTCTCTCTCTCCCCCTCTCTCCCACTCTCTCTCTCCTCACTCTCTCTCTCTCTCTCACTCTCTCTCCCTCTCCCCCCTCTCTCCCACTCTCTCTCTCCCTCCTCCCCTCTCTCCCACTCTCTCTCTCCCCTCTCTCCCACTCTCACTCTCTCTCTCTCACTCTCTCTCTCTCTCCCTCTCTCTCTCCTCTCTCTCCCACTCTCTCTCTCCCCTCTTTCCCACTCCCACTCTCTCTCTCTCACTCCCACTCTCTCTCTCTCACTCTCTCCTCTCTCTCTCTCTCTCTCTCACTCTCTCTCTCTCTCTCTCATTCTCTCTCTCTCTCTCTCTCTCTCCCCTCTCTCTCTTCCCTCTCTCCCTCTCCCCTCTCTCCCTCTCCCCTCTCTCCCTCTCCCCTCTCTCCCACTCTCCCTCTCCCCTCTCTCCCACTCTTCCTCTCCCCTCTCTCCCACTCTCTCTCTCTCACTCTCTCTCTCTCTCTCTCTCAACTCTCTCTCTCTCTCTCTCATTCTCTCTCTCTCTCTCTCTCTCTCCCCTCTCTCTCTTCCCTCTCTCCCTCTCCCCTCTCTCCCTCTCCCCTCTCTCCCACTCTCTCTCTCCCCCTCTCTCCCACTCTCTCTCTCTCACTCTCTCTCTCTCTCTCTCACTCTCTCTCACTCTCTCTCTCTCTCTCTATCACTCTCTCTCTCTCTCCCACTCGTGATATTAATAGTTTTGCAAGTAGTTTCACTTTTTCTTGCTAATATATAAACCACGTCTAACTAGTAAAACATCTTTCTGAGTTGGCAACATCTGCCTTCCTTGTGTTTACAATACAATGCCACATTGATACTAAGTCAAGAGAACAATACAAGAGCTATGCTTCTGATGAGAAGTGACTGGTTGCACCAGCACAAAGCAAGGTATTTAAAAAGAAAGGAAATCCCCTGTTAACTTTAGATCACACGCCAGGTAATATAAAGTTCCCATGAGTCCTTATTTACAAGCAGTGGTAT
>JASAOG010000222.1:0-112500 GCA_030265305.1 Biomphalaria pfeifferi
AGTTCTAATACAAAATTCTAGTACATGTTCTCACTAACACGTTCCATACAAGACTGACGCAATCTATAACCTTCCCCGGGCTCTAGAGCATAATCACGTGACCAACAACTCTATACTGCAAGGCCAACCAATAAACGCAGCTCAATGTACAAAAATTAATATTTCAAAACCAATAACATTTATTCTGACACATAGCCCTTCGCGTGATGGAATTTTCCGAGGTCGCTGACGAGCTAAATATAGATACTGTGTACGTGACAGTACCTACAGTGCATTTTTTGCTATCAAAAAGTTTTATTTTAAAAACCCCATGTGCTATTCTTACTGATTTAGACCCTACCGCGCCGTTCGGCGCATTTGCTGGCAAGCTGTTTCCACAAAAATCTGTCACTGGCAATGTCTGAAGCCTCTTCCCACCTGCTCTGAGGACCTCTATGAAAGTGTGGCGCCAAGTTGTACTAGGATGTCATCGCAACTCCTTATTATGCTTAATTCATTTTGTCGGAGAACATGTCCCGCATACGCTCTGTCACAACCTTACTAAGGGGTCGACTCCTACTTCGGCATAGGATTTCCTTGATTTAGACCCAGACTCCTAAAATTCGTTTTAGCCATCTTTGTAGAGACACATTTAGTGCTTTTCAATTTCATTGCACTTTATTTATGGAGCCCCCCAACCACTGGTAGACATGTGTAACTCCTCTTGACTACGATCTTGGAATTAGGTGACTATTTTGCTTTAGATGTTATATCGAAAAGGGAAGTTTTATCGTCAAAATCATCTGTTGGGGGGTTTTAAACTAAAATATATCTGGAGTTGTTTTTTTAAAATTCAAAACCACATTTAGCCACGGTCATAGAATTTGGTGACTGTAGTTTGCTTTAGAAATAACATTGAAGAGAGAGGCTTTCAACCTTAAAACGCTCTGTAGGGGGATTTTAAACTCAAAACTATCTTGAGGGGATTTAAACTTTAAAAAAAAGGCATCTGGAGGAGAGAGCTTAAAACTCAACCCCCTCAACCCCCCCCCCCCCCCCCCCCCCAATATTGGCTTGGCTACGCTCAAAGAATTTTAGTGTGTAATTTGCTTTTTTGTTTTATATTGAAGAGGTATTTTTAGCATCAAACCCCTCTGAAGGGAAATTTAAACTCAAAACACCCAATAGGCTTGGCTACGCTCATAGCATTTTGAGGGCGTAATTTGCTTTTTTTTTTATATTGAAGAGGTATTTTTAGCTTTAAACCCAGTATATTGAAGAGAGGTTTATCGTAAATTTTGGGGAGGGGTTTAAAATAAAAAATCTTTAATGAAGAGGGTGGTTTAAATGCAAAACCCTTGGTAGGGGGTTTTAAACTCAAAACCCCCTGGTATAAGGTTTCAAACTCAAAACCCCTTAGTAGGGGGTATCAAACTCAAAACCCACTGGTAGCTGGTAGGGGGTTTTCAATTCAAAACCCCTCAAAACCCACTGGTAGCTGGTAGGGGGTTTTCAATTCAAAAACCCCTTTGGTAAAGGTTTTTAAACTCAAAACCCCCTTGGCTGTGCCAGGGCAAGTGAAGGTTTAGTATTAAAATTTCACCTAGAATAAACAAAATTAAAGCAAAAGATCAGTCACTAAACTCCGACACCCTCCTCCCTGCGGGGGGGGGGGGGGGGGGAGGGGGGGGGGGGAAGGGATTTCATTTCGGATTTCGGGGGGCTGGCTAAGCCCATGCTTATCTTTATGTAACTATTTGAGCAGCGCTTATTTATGGAGGAAAAGGGCGCTGCAGACGCCAAGACAATCCATTTCCAAAGCACAGAATGAAAATACAAAAAAACAACTTGGACCCTAATGGGGGAGCTTAAAGTGCTCTCCCAAACCTCCGAGCTGGGTCAGGAGGTACGAACATTTAGTTTCCTCTTTTGGGAAAGGGGGGGGGGGGGTAGGGAGGCGCTCACAAGTAAAAGGGGAGATAAACACGGCGCACTATCCCCTTCCTTGCCGGCGTACTGCAACAAGGGTCTTCCCGTATTCACTACCATAAATGATGCCCGTGTTCGCTTACTGACTACATTACGCTCCGCCTATATTCGTGCTTGTCCGTCATGCCAGCACGTGACAAACATGGGCAACTATTTCAAGAAATGTTGTGAAAGGAAATAATACCAATCATCTGGGGAGTCTGCCTCCCTCCCATGTCCCCCCATTTACATAAGCAGCCTCGCTAGGTAACCTCACCCCACTTCTCTTTCCACTGGATTGATATCGCCGCATCAACCAATCAATACGATTTTTTAAAAGACTCCAATCTTGTCTAGCAGTTCAGGTCTAATTAGACTCCACTTTAAATGACCACATCGGACAAGGAAAATAAACGCCAGTCCGGCCATAATGTTTATGTTTTGAACTGATCATCTCAACATTTCACAATTGTATTTCAATAACAGTACATGGATCAAGTAAAAACAAGTTATTGACGTGTACATTTAAGCTATTTCTAGTGTCAGCTGCATACCTAGATGGCTGTGTGGTCAACACATTGATCATGAGCGTGTACAGGGCAGGACAGACAACAAATTCAAAGTATGACATACGACCTACGTGAAGCAAACCCACAACAACAAAAAAAAAAAAAAAACAACACTCGTAAAAGTCCATGACAGTCAGTAGATCTGGTACTTACACACTACATATATCGATATCACTTCACAACAGTGACCATGATGCCATGGCAGTCAGTGGTACTTAGACACTCAGTCACTTACATATACCGATATCACTTCACAACAGTGACCATGATTCCATGGCAGTCAGTGGTACTTAGACACTGAGTCACTTACATATACAGATATCACTTCACAACAGTGACCATCAATAAAACAATCAGGAAACCTTCATTATCATTATAACAGACTTTGCTAGAAGAAGCAGACGGCCTAAATCAAGGTGGCGTGGTGGATGAGTGCTTAAATACTTGGCTTCCGAATCTGGGGTATTGGGTTCTAATCTCTGTGAAGACTGGAATTTAATTTCGGGCGCCCCTGAGTCCACCCAACTCTAATGGGTACCTGCTTTTAGTTGGGGAACTGGCCACATGACACCTTGCTCGTTAACCGTTGGCCGAAGAAACAGATCACCTTAACATCATCTGCCCTATAGGTGGCAACGTCTGAAAGGGGAGCTTTATCGCCCTTCAAGAACATCCAGACTGGTCTAATCAGGGCCGATTTTGGACCACTGCAACCTATGCGGCTGCAGTGGGCCCCGCACTATCATAGGTCTCGCGCTAAGCGCTTATTCTAGGTGTAGATTATTATAGTAAATCATTATAACTTTTAAACAGAGCTCTCGTGGCCTCCTGGAAATCTCCAGAAAATATTAAAATCTCCTGAATAGACAAAGTTGTCTTTTGTGAGCGGTATTTAATGTAAAAACTCCCAAATCCTGCATTCGTTAAAAAAAAAAAAAGGGCATTGCCAAAACTTCATTTTAAAAAAATGTAATTCAAAGACGACTTTATTTCTAATACAAATCTTAATTTTCACTTATTATTATTTTACCTACCCAGACTGGGCCCCTCTCAATCCGTTTCGCATAGGGCCCCGCAATTGTTAGGGCCGGCCCTGGGTCTGATGGTTAGAATAAAAAATTGTGTATGCTAGTATAGAATGCCGTGCATGTATTAGGCAAAATAGACGTTTAAAACAAACGTATAAGGATAAAATAATACTTTTAAGCGACCTTTCACACGTTGCCCGAACAAGTAGGAGCTTATTAAATATAATAGCCTGAGCAATGCGTAGGTCAAGGGGAAAATAGCCAAGTTATTGTCTAATTAGCCTGACAGCGTTACTCTGCCGATAACATATTTAATAGATACACATATTTATATAGTATGCATGTTCGGGTAAAAGAAATGGATAGAATAAATCATAATAATACTCAATAACCCCCCCCCCCCCCCCCCCCGAGTAATATAAGAAAATTCGAACTTCATTTTCTTAGCCGTTACGTAATACCTGAACGTTCCCTAGGTTTTTGCCCGCTGTTTTTGCTTCACCGTTAAATAAAACTATTGATAAAGCAATGTCAAGCAATGTCTTCGATACCGAAGAGTAACTGCAATATCCCGCGTGACCAATCCAACCCTGGGGCAACTTTTTGGCCGTCTTGGGTATGAAGGTAATTGCTGGTAGACCAGGTAGATCTCAACATAGTTTTCAATGTAACAAAGTGTACCTGACAAAAGCAGAGAAGCACACGAACTCTTAAGAAATACGAGTGTGGCAGAGAACTCCATGAACTGCTCGTCATACTAAAAGGTCTACAGAAAGGAGAAATCAAAATGTCCGTCTAGAAATGTGAGAGAAGTTCTGGAGCCGGAAACTTTAAAAGATGATACTGAAAACACAAATGGAATATTCACTACGAAATGTCTAGTCAAAAACAATGAGTAATAGTAGACAATGAGTAAATAGTAGACAATTAGTAAAACCAGTCAAACTAATACACTCTGCATTTGTCTTCTGTCACGCATTTTCAATTTTCCTATTCAAAAGATTTAAAAATAGAGAAACAAAAAATGCTACTATGGGGATTGAACCCACGACATTTGTGTTATTGATAAGACGCTCTTTCAACTTAGCTAACCACCGAATGTCCATACTACAATTAAATTAATCGATTCAATTAGGAACGTGTACGACTTTGTCCAAGTCTACGTACTAAGAAATGTGCCTTTATCTTTGCGTCTATCTAAGCATTTATTTCTGTGGTTCTTTTTTTTTTTAATTGCAAATTATAGTTCAGTGCACTTTTTAGTCTTGTCTTGGAGTGCCTCAAGTTTGGTCTACTCTACTTTATACAGTCTATTGTACCTTTTAGTCTTGTGTCTCACGTTTAGTCAATTGTACTTTTAGTCTTTTGAGTCTTCTGTTTTGTGTCTCAAGTTTAGTCTACTGTACTTTCTAGTGTTCTGTGTTGAAGCCCTCAAGTTTAATTAGCTTACATTCTAATTTTATTTATCACCAAACCTTGTGTTTTCCACCAAGATCTATTACAGAGAAAACACGTTAAACTACTTGCACCGAACTCTGCAGAGAGTCTCTGATGGACAGAGAAGAGCCCAACAAAACTGAAAACATGGCTCTGATTAATGCAGTCACTCCACAGTCATGCAAGCTAACACCGTGACCTCAGACAGACAACGCTCGACCGCTGGCATGTTAGCGGCACTACTTAAAGAAAAAACCCACTCCACGATGTGGACAGTATGAACGTACAGGTAAATTTGGGTTGAAATTAACCCAGAAATGGGTGGATTATTGATTTATCGATAAGAAAATGCGAGAGTTTAACTGTATGTAACGAATGTATGGCAGGAAAGAAAGACATAAGACTTTGATTTGATTTGCTTAGTTATCTTCATTTGCTAGGACACACTCACATACGAAGTTGTAATTTAATTATTTTTTTTTGTAAAATAGCTACAGTGAGTAAAACTAACGACTTAGAAGAATCTTAATCTCTTATGAACATGACTGACTATATAACCACATTTGTATGCGTGGGCCGTAATGATCGTCTTTTAAGACAAAAAAAAAGGCGTCTGATATTGTATAAGACAAGATCAATCAAGGGATGTTTGATTGAAATATAAATCTAACCCTGAACATAAGAACATAAAACGTTTCTCTTCAGGATGTAAGGAAACAGTTTTATGCTCTGGGTTCACGGTAATTGATTCAGCGACAAAACGTTTCCTTTGATAAGGAATGTTCGCCATGTAAATACCTAATAGATGATGCCCGTGTCTAGCGAATGACACTGTATTTATTATGACAGGCTCGTTTAAAAAAGAACAGAACACGAATGGCAGGCGGGCTGACAGCTCCTGCGTTCCCCAGTATGCCAACAATTTCACAAAACAGATCTAGGCCTAGAGTCTTAGTGGCCTTCGTTTTCTAGGTCAAAGTTCACCCTCTCTTCGCTCAATCACACCCCCCCCCCCCCTCTCCTTCCCGAAACACTGGGCCATGCAAGAGCACCACTCCATCAGGTGACTAAAACTATGAAGAGCCAATAGCAACTGAACAAACAGCTGTCCAATATTTCCGACAGACATACAGGTCTTGTGTTGGTTTGGGGGAGGGGGGGGGGGGTGCAACTAAACACTATTATCAACAACCACCATTAGGTGTACACCTTGCCTGACTGCCGACACACTGGATTGTAGAGGACCCCTTGATGATGAAAGCATGAGTGGATTATGGGCCATTATGACTAGTCGACCCACGGCGTGGCATACGTTATTTTGCAGGGCCGGCCTTAGGGCAATGCGACCGCAGTGGGCCCCACACTTTCAAAGGACCCGCGCTAATTCTAGGTGTAAATTATTAAATTAAACCATTTTATAACTTTTAACAGAATTCCCCCGCAGCCTCCTGATTTACCAGGAGCTCCTTGAAATCTGAAATTGCAAAATATACGAACAAGTCATGGAAATCTCCAGAAATTATTAAAATCTTTTGAAAACTAAAAAAAAAATAAAAATAAAAAAAAATAATCTTGAAATATATAGAGAAAAAAAAAGTCATTTTGGGGGTGTCATTCAAAATGGAAAACGCCAGTCCTACGCGCGATGCAAAAAAAAAAATAAAATAAATAAAGCGGCATTATGCAATACCCGTAATTGTGGAATCTGGTGAAAGAAGCTTCTTGCGCCTCAAACTAGTGAAGAACTACTTGAGATCAACAATTCTCAAAGATAGATTGTAAAGAATAGATAGAAAACATATACATACACACACACATTTAGTATATATAATCTTATAGTTCAGTTCAGAGTTCTGTTTGAGGAGCCTCCACTTTGAGGGCGAGTTCCCCCGCGGGTGCATTGCCGTAAATACCGCCCCCTGTAGACAAATACTTTGTAATTTCTAATAAAAAAAGAATCAGTACAATAGATCAAGCAAGGAAAGGGAATGCCCAGAAGAAAGAGGCCACAACTTCCAACGCTCTTCTTTTGGGCCTCAAGTTAAATCAAACTGGCACGTTATTTATTTCTCCCTCTCTCTCCTTTTTGAGTTTTGGAGAAGGGGGGGGGGGGTATAAACGCTAAAAAGAATCACTGAAATCTACACTCGCTGCAAGAACAATTGTTAAATGTGGGAATAGTGACCAAGCCATCACGGGGTCATTCATTTGAAGTCCATATCCTTTATGATTCAACAGAAAATCTGCTTTAAAAAACAAAACAAAACAACAACAAAACCCTAACAACGATTCACCGTCTCACATCTCGGTATCTCGTCTTGATCCCTCCAATTAGACTCTTAGTACTTTTGTCCCCCTCCCCTTTTTTTTTTTAGTATGAACTGTGACTCCCCCACCCACCCTCATTCTTTTTTTTTTTGTATCTTATCTCATAACCCATTGCGAGAATGTCGACCTTAAACAACAAAAAAAAAAGCTTATATTTTATTTTTAATCCTTTCAGTCCTCGGGAACCCCCCCCCCCCCACCACATCCACACACTTGGACACACGCACCACATAATGCAGTTTATCTGATGAACAGGGTGTGGGGGGGGGGGGGGGGAACGCTTTAAAAAAAAAAAAAGCGGGGGGGGGGGGCGTACTAGCAAGTGAAGAGGCACCCGTCTCTTTTTACAACCAACCTTTACGTCTGCTCGCTAGCTAGGCGGGGGCCGCTCTATTCAACATGGCGAACAGTGCTTTCCCCCCCCCCCCCCTTTCCTTACCGACAAAGAAAAAAAACTTGCACTGGCCATTCTTCGGCCGCCGATTTGGGGAACGGTACCCCGGTGGACACATCGTATTCTTTGAGACGAGCTGATTCCTTTGATGTGCCCACTGTTGGTTTAGGTTAACAAATAGACGCACAAATCGGTGTCAAAGCTTATATGCAAATGAGGTGGAGAGAGAGAAGAGCTCTACTGTAAACCTCCGCAAAGTTGAGCCGCTCGTAAATTTTTTTTTTTTAATCGATTATGGAACTTCGTTTTTTTTCCGTGCTGGCGTTATCGAATTTTTTCCAAGTCGGCGGCTGGGGGAGGTGTCGAGTGGCGTATTCAGAATTCGCTCTTAGCATAGGTCATTAAAGAATGTAAATAAAATTAGGCTGTGCTATTAGACTGAATACAATGAAAATTACAAGAGCAAACAATAGCACAAATAGTTCGCCCACTTGAATGTTAATGAGACAAGCCGTCTATCTAAAAAAAAAAAAAAAAATTGTACAGACTGGATAGTAGAATCGTGTCGAGAGGGGGTGGCCACTTCATGCACATTGTACTCTCAGAGAAAACCAATGTCTATAAGGAAGCTAATGAAAGGCAGATATAATGTCATAGAGGGGACTATGGCCTACCAGGAAAAGGACAACCTGGATGATTAATAGTATTTAATAGTAACAGATGTCAGCGTGACATGCTTCAATGAGACTGTCACGTTTTGTTTATAACAGAGAAAACACGAGAAATGACGCGTCTAATAGAGCTGACAAAAAGAAACCTCCACACAGGTAAACAAAAAAAAAAAGGTCATTTTATAATTGAATAGGATGTATCAAATCTATTAACCACTCAACAGTGAATTGTTTGTATCAAATCTATTAACCACTCAACAGTGAATTGTTTGTATCAAATCTATTAACCACTCAACAGTGAATTGTTTGTATCAAATCTATTAACCACTCAACAGTGAATTGTTTGTATCAAATCTATTAACCACTCAACAGTGAATTGTTTGTATCAAATCTATTAACCACTCAACAGTGAATTGTTTGTATCAAATCTATTAACCACTCAACAGTGAATTGTTTGTATCAAATCTATTAACCACTCAACAGTGAATTGTTTGTATCAAATCTATTAACCACTCAACAGTGAATTGTTTGTATCAAATCTATTAACCACTCAACAGTGAATTGTTTGTATCAAATCTATTAACCACTCAACAGTGAATTGTTTGTATCAAATCTATTAACCACTCAACAGTGAATTGTTTGTATCAAATCTATTAACTTTCCAACAGTGAATTGTTTGTATCATATCTATTAACTTTCCAACAGTGAATTGTTTGTATCATATCTATTAACTTTCCAACAGTGAATTGTTTGTATCAAATCTATTAACCACTCAACAGTGAATTGTTTGTATCAAATCTATTAACTTTCCAACAGTGAATTGTTTGTATCATATCTATTAACTTTCCAACAGTGAATTGATTGTATCATATCTATTAAGCTACCAACAGTGAATTCTTTGTACAATATCACTAAATCACTTTTTAGTGAATTTCACTCTGTACAACTCTACACTGAACTGAGTGATTTAAGTCTACTAACCTATCAACGTATATCTAAATATATTTTAGAACTAATCATTTACAAATAAACCAGTAGATGAATTGCAAAGTGTCTATATTATGGAGTTTTTTTTTTTGTTTCAAACTTAAAAGAGACAAGGACATTAAAAATAACTTATCTAACTTCAAATAACCAGTACAAACTTCAGTCTTGATGTAAGACCCAGAGCTATTCACTGTAATGTTTCTAAACTTCTGAATGCTAATAATTCATTATAATATTTGTTTTCTAAAGTCTCTAGCTTTGCCTCTACTAGACTGTATATATAAATATAAAAAAAAAAAAAAACTGATTTATTTAACAGACATTGTGGAAAACCAGTCAAGATACCGAGGAAAACCAAAAAAAATTCAGCTGTTTTTGTTTTTTTTTGGTCTAGAATTCTAATGCGTAGGGTCACATTTGTTTGACTTAGTCACTTGATATGTAGAATGGGAAACTTAAAAACAAGAACCACAGGACAGAACCATCTCTTCATTAGCGAGCTAGGAGAGAGGGGGAGATCAATAAAAACACAGAAAGAGAGAGAGAGAGAGAGAGAGAGAGAGAGAGAGAGAGAGAGAGAGAGAGACGCTGACGACCAGGATGAAATGTGATCCAACGTACTTTAAATTTATTCTCAACAATAAGAAATTTTCTTTTTATGAACAGTCATTATTCTGTTTCAATCAATAGGCTTTTTAGTCTTCTTTTGAAACAAATGTATACATCCCATAGGCCGACTGTTTTCTCATTCATTCAATGTGAGAAACAAGGGAAATAGCTGCTAGAGTCTCTAACTTAAGCTCATTAATAATTTAAAAAAAAATTACAACCTGAAACTCAACACAGTAAATATATTTTCAGGATACTGTCAAACAGGGTTATTACAGTATGATTGTGTTATAACCGTGAAACCGTCAGCCATTATAAAACAAAAATCTTTAGTGGATGCATTAGATAACCTAGAAATAGCTCTCACACTAAGAAGATCAAGCTAGATATGATATAAATAGACATCACAATAATAATCAACACTACACAGTCTGGAATAATCGCATCGGTTATGTGCCTTGTCTTGGTCACTTTGTTACGACAGAGAACATAAACGCGTAGAAAAGTTTGTGGTATTTAACACACATAAATTCTTAAACTGATTCCCCACAATGCTTTAAACGTTTGTGTGAGAGTGCAACACCCCCCCCCCCACCACACACACACACGTTTGTAATGTCATCAAGAATCTAATGACGCAATCCAAAAATGACAAAATGGCAAAGTTAGCCACTGTTTATATTAGGCACAAGACTGGTACATTTCGATTAAACAGAACCACACACACATAAGAACAGCTAACAGGGTGATCAAAGCGACTAACCTTTTAAGACTAGTTGACATACTCTTGGAGGTTTTCAACGAGGCACTCCTTGAGGAGGATGGCGCTGGCCTGGAGGAAGAAGGAGAAGGCGCAGTTAATCCAATGGCTTCCTCCTCTTCCTCCGAATCTCTTGGACGGCTTCTCTTGCGAGAAGTGTTACTATTGGAGGTGGATGCCGGAGAAGCGTTCCTATCGGTTGACATGACTGTTGCCTTTCACTTGCTGCTAGCCTATACAGTCAAATGAAGCTTGTTCAGAAATAGCCAAATCTTAAACCCAAGTCTACTTAGAACAGGCCCTAAATGAACAAAGAAAAAAAATGTCACTTCAACATTTGAATGAAAACAAAAACATTTATTGACAGTATAGTTCCCCTATCAGGCCTTGCAATCTATAGGGCAAATGATGTTAAGATCATCTGTTTCTATGGCTTAAGGTTAACGAGGATGACATGTGGCCAGCACAACGACCAACTGCCTAAATTTTTCCCCAACTAATGTCAGTTATCCATTAGAGCTGGGTGGACTCAGAGGTGCCCAAAGATCCAGAAATTAAAAACCTCAGATTTCACCAGGATTTGAGCCCGGGATCCCTGGTTCAGAAGCCAAGCATTTTACCACTCAGTCACAGTGCCTCCTTTATTGATAGTATGCCCTAAAAAAATTGAACAGTATTTTCTTTTTAAATCACACTCAAACATTCATTGGAATCATACTTTACAGCTAAATGAACTTTAGAACAAAAAAAAAGTTTTTAGAAATAAAAATGTTTTCTGTTTGAACTTGTTATATGTTATGTTATTATTTGGTTATATGTCAACTTCCGAACTGCTAATAAGGAATTGGTAAGAAAGTAGGATGAAAAAAAAAACTTGTAGATATTAAACAAAACAATATCTTATGACCAAAGCAATCTCTTAAATTGAAAAAAAAAAAAAGTATAATCTTCTTAAAATAATCTTCTTGTATCTTAGAAAATCAACTTAGCCAATCAAAAAAAGTAAATAATGCCTCCCACATCCCCCTTTTTTTTTCCTAACAAAAAGTCAACACTGAAACCATCAACCATATTTCATAGTAAGAGATTTTAGAAAACTTAATGACGTACACTATTCAAAAATATATATATATATAATGATAAAATGTTAACACTTGAATAAAAATTTATCAAGGAATTTTTTTTCAAGGAAATAATTTGAGGTCCAAGGATCACTTCACACTGGTATAGAATGTTGATTACATTCCAATTTATTCTATTCTCAATATAATAGGTTGTTAGAGATGTGCAATATAAGACTGTTTAAAACCATATACAGTTCCCTACTTTAGCCAGGGGATGTCTATTCCTCCCCCTTTTCCAAGACTAGTCTTAACTAGAATTGAATTATGCAATAAATGGAAGCCAAGTGTTTTAACACAAGGTCAAGACCCACTAATATAAAATAGTAATGCCTTAAGAACCCACACTTCTCAAAGAGTTTATTTTGATTTGTATGTCCAACTGATGGATTTTATAATAATAAATAATGTAATGAGGTAGAGACTAGATGAAGCAAGACTGAAACTATTACAAAAAAATAAACACACCACTTGTCATTGTTTTTAAAGTAATTAACCATAGATCATTAATGACTTAACTGTATCCTGCAAATGATTTTTATTGTGTGAAATTTAACAATTAGGTTTCAATTTTCAGTACAGAGTTGGTTGATTTTTTTTTTTTTAATGCAGCATAATACAGTGCAACTTGGAGGCTAACATGGGCATACTGTATGCTATGTACATTACCTTGCAATTTTAAAGAATTGAATAAATAAAGATGATATTCTGTCAGTTGCATATTACTTCTCATTTAAAAATTTTCAAATCTAAAGTAAAAAGCTAATGAGTGAATGATACTTTTCAAAAAATCAGGTTGACAAAAAATATTTTTAAAAACAATTAAAATAACATAAACTTACAAATATAAATATGTAATTTTCTATATGATTTAAAATCACTGATTATTACAGTAATTATTTTAGAAATTGAATTGAAAACACCAGTACATATTAAAAAATAAGCTTATAATAACAATTAGGAAGATTTTGATTATTTCTAGTAAAGGATGTGTATTAAGCCAAAACTATGTTACAATAAAAAAATAAATAAAAAACCTTTAAGACTCCATCAATTTAACTGCTTCCAAAGTGAGCAAACACAAATAAATTCTTGATATTTTAAATTTGTTAAGTCCTGGTTACACCCATTAGCTCAATAAATAAAGTCTCAAAAATAAACTTATTTTACTTTCAAGTCATATTATTTACCTATATAGAATTATGCAAGATGCATAATATTACTATTGAAAGGATCTGATTTAAAAGACAAATTAATTAACCAGTTGTATCTACATTTTATGTATTTATGGAGAGCTGCTGATATGGAAACCAGCTATTGATAAGGTTATATGCACCTCTAGCTTCACATTGACAATGAAAAAGAACTAAGAAAATTTTTTTTATAGAGATATTACCAACACACACACACATCAGCAAGACTGTTCAACCAAACAGGAAACATTCTGTTGGTCTTGCAAAGCCGCCCATATTTCATAGCTATACGCTGCTAAGCATGGGGGGAGTAAAACTTCACCAGAACACCAAACAAGTAGTCATATTCTTCTAGCCAGCTTTTGGCTGCTGAGCTGTAAGCTCTTTTGCAGACTGTGCCAAGGAAAAACAGTGTGCTGTTCTCTTGTGTTGTTCAGCAATGCCATACAGAGTGTTGGTTATGTTGGGCTGTAGTGGTAGTAGGGTCTGATTAAGGTGGATTAGGAAGGGGCATTTAAAGAGGATATTGGAGATTTATATTGACTATCCTTATGCAAATACTGTTTTTTTCCAATTTAAATTTGAATATTTTAGTTTTTTTTCAAATGAAAATAATGTGTGGTCATCAAAAGATGCCAGATTATCATTTCTGTATTCAGGCTTTCTATGTTTAACAGTCAAACACTCTAATTACTATGCTGCCAAGATTTGTTTGAAAAACACAAAGTAGGCTTATTTATATAGCTTGGTCAGAGCTTTTATCTTAAAGAATTCTATGAATGTTTAATAAACTTGTTATTTGTTTTAAATCTAATAATTGTATACTATGATTAGGCCTTAAGTCTATAATTTCAAATCAAAGTAGGTTTAGTCAGTCTAGGTCTAGAACTAGATATAGTATTTGGCAAGTTGGGTTATAAATTTAAATTGAACCAACTTAACCACTTGACTCAATGCTAAATGTAGATCTACATCTAAATAGACATCATATTGATCTAGTCTAGATCTTTTTTTTTATAGAGGTCTATTAGATATATACGATAGTAATTTTGTACAATACAATCTCTATAGTTAGATCTATTATAGATCTATTTACTATATATTGTGATCTAGAATCTAGATTATCAAGAAACTTAAGAGTCTAAATCTAGATTGTTAAGTGTATAGAACTAGACTCTAGCCTAACCTTGACCTGAATAAAGTATTAGATCTAAGGTCTATATGTAAAACTAAAATGTCAAAAGTCAAGTCAAATCACTCACTCAGAATCCAAGTCAAGTGGAAGACATAACATCAAAAAGTTAATGGTTTTGTCTTAAGCCAAAAAGTTGAACTAAAATCTAGATCTAGATCTAAATCTGTATCTTTTATAGTAAAGTAAGTTGTGTTCAGACCTTGTGATCTATAGGGCAGATGATGTAAAGGTCATTTATTTCTGTGGCGTACAGTTCATGAGGGTGTCATGTGGTCAACACAACAACCAACCGCCTTTACTTTCCCCAACGCATGCCAGTTACCCAATAGAGCTGGGTGTACTCAAAGGCGCCCTAAGATCCCAAAATTAAAAATCTCAGATTATAGAGTGTTTATAGATTTTAGATCTAGATTTATCTAGTCCTAGAATTTTCAATTAGATCTATTTTATAGATGTAGAATCTACATATCTAAATCCATAAACTACAAATAGAATTAGAAATTATAGGTGATCTATCTAGATTTAGTAGATATGTCATTATGTCTAGACATCTAGATCTAGAAGCAGACTAGTAGATCTAGATTTATCTAAAAAAATCAGAATTAATCAGTATATCTAGTATAAATCTAGAATTTTCAATTAGATAGATCTATATATTTAGGCTATATATCTAAATCTATAAATTACTATAATATCAAACAGAATTAAAGTTATAGGTGATCTATCTAGACAGATTTAGTAGATATAATGCCTAGTCATCTAGAAGTAGACTAGTAGATCTAGAATCTAGATCTATCTATTCTTCTAAAATCTTATATTATCTTATATAATACAGACGTTACTTCAATAAAGAAGATGACTACATCCTACGCGTCATGCATTTAGTCATGCATATTAACCAATGACTTAAATTCTGCCAAGTCACTGGTTTTCCTGGCTAGCTCAGGCAACCCATTCCATGCTCTAATAGCACTAGGGAAGAAGGAGTATTTGTACAAATTTGTCCTAGCATATGGGACTAGGAATGTGCCTTTATCTTTGTGTCTTTCAGAGTATTTTATTAAATTTTGTTTTTGTATTTGAAGATTATGGTTCAGCGTTTTAAGTATAATTGCTACTTTACTTTTGAGTTTTCTGTCCCGAAGGCTTTCTAAATTTAGTGGCTGGCTGCCTGGTCGTGCGGTTTGCGCGCTGGACTGTTCAGATTTATCGATGGTCCAGGGTTCAAACCCTGCCTGCTCCCATCCCCCGTCGTCCTGGGGGAGGTTTGGACTAGGAAGTAAACTATCTTCAACTCTAAAGGAACATCCGAAACATGTAAAACATTTTACAAACATTTTAGTGATTTTACTATAGGTGTTACTCTAGTCAAATGTGAATATTCATTTGTTATGAATCTCACTGCTCTATTAAAGTGTCTGTTCCAGTTTCTTAATGTTTTCTTGAATTGAGAGGACTACATATATTATATCTATATAAATATAGTATATATATATTAATAGATCTAGAATACTAGTAGATCTATGATATTCTTAATTCTATGTTAATGTATAATCAAGATATAAAATATAATATAGTATATATAATATAGATCTAGGCTAGATCTAGTCCATAATTTAGATTCATAGCATTCTAATTTACTCTACACTAGTTATTTATATAGACTCTACTAGAACTAGATCTAAATAGAAAATGAGTTAGCAGTTAAGAGTCTAGACTAGTGACTACATCTAGATTTCTAATCTACTAGCTAGATTACTAGATAAATCTAGATTCTAGACCCACTAGGCAGTCTACACTTCGACTTACAGACTAATACAGACATACTTCACAAACACTCAATTTTCAGCCAGTTAATCATCTGTTAATCAACTTGAGTGTTGTTTTTTTTTATGAGTTACACTTACAGGTTTATATAAATATAGTTTTATAAAGATCTAGATTGTATCCCTAACTTATGCCAGCAACAGATTATTAATAAAAGAATCCTATGACAAAATGACAACAGTCTTAGATATAATTAATCACAATCAGTAAATTTTAAAAACCTGGTTCTGCACATTTGAAACAAGGAATAGTCCTTCACGCGATTCAGCTTTACTGTAAACACGCTGATTGCTAAGCCATAAAGAAATGTACAAAACTCATTCAGGTTTTTTTTTTACAAGCAGTGCAATTTTAATTTTATTTTTAATGAAAGTAATAGACCAACTAATATACTAATCTAGTCAAATATTATTTAATCTAGAGTAAAGAGTCTATACAGTATAATTAAAATACATTAAAAGTATAGTCAGTATAAATTTATAAATCTATTTATTAATAGAATATATCTATTAATACAAGACCTAGAAAAGTAGAATCTATATCTAGCTCTAGAGTCTAGATCATTTTTTATTTATTTATGGATAATTTATTACATATTTACGTACATCTAGTAACATATCTAGATCTATATTATAAATAATATAATATTATAGAATTTATAGATCTAGATGATGATAGCCAATGATAGACATAGTGTCACATAGAATAGATCTAGACTAGAAAAATCTATAGACCTAGATGTTACATATAGGTCTAGATCTAGACGGTAGATCTAAAATCATTATAATGCTAGATCTAGAATTCTAGATGTAGTCATATGCATGATTCATGAATAATTCAATAATAGAATATTTCAATACATAATAAGACTCAAGTTAAGCAGTGTAGAAAATCTAGATTAGTCTCATACTCGTAGATGATAGATCTACATTAAATATAATTAAATATGATTAAATGATTTAAATAGACTATGACTATGGCGGCAATATTAATAGATATAGAGCAATGAATGATACTTGCGATACATAACTCAGACATAACTGAATTTATTTTAGAGAAAATCTATAACTTAAATAACTAGAATAGTCTAGAGTCTAGACCTAGATTATATTCTCAAGTCAGTCAAGTTATAGATTTAGAATAGATCTAGATTAGATTGATACTATAGATATAGAAGATCTCTAGATCTATACAATCATTATGCTAGTGTCTATACTTATACGGTACACCTCCTCTTTAGTACATCTAGTTCATTAACTTCTTGTTTTCCTTGACTGCCGCTTCGCGTTCTCACTATTCTCAGTTCTGCTTACCTCGTATTTCGGTCAATATCAACAAAGAAATGTGATGTAAATAACTAACAGACAGAATCGAAAATTGATACGAAGAATCTTTGAAATGTCTATTACATTACTGCTACTTACCTTAATCAAAAGAATCAATAGAAATAAGTAAATCCAAACTAAAATGAATGCATGTGAATAGAACTACGGTATCTATTACTCCTCCTTTTACTGAATTACTCTCTTTGCTTTTGCAACGCACTGTTATCTGAAGGACAGGCTTGTCAACTTCGAAATAAGGAATATCCGTAGGTCTCAATATGCCTTATTGTGCCGTATACATATAAATAAATAAATAAATATATATATTATTATCATACAATAAAATAAGCTAATTACGCTGTGGCGATACGAAAGTGAACTTTTCACTTTTGATATTTCACTTAAAAGAATTTTGTTTTTACTCAAACAAGACGCCAATACGAAAAGCTAGACAGGTTGTTTTGTTGACATGTAGATATATTATTCTGTAGATTCGTGTCATTTAAATAATCTTTATTTTAAGGTTAAAACTAAAATTATTCATTTTTCAAGAAAATAAGATGAAATATGAAAGCCAAAGTTAGGGATACAATACAACTATCTGCAATAGAAGTCATTCTGAGAGAAAATCCAATAATTGGCAACACTTTCTGAAAGAGCCTTTCGCGAGTAGGGAATAGGCTTCGCTGTTACTTTTAACTCCCTCTAATTTTGAAAAATAATAATAGGAAGTATTTCAACGAAGTATTTAACAATAATAAATTTATTTTTGAATTTTCATACAATTTAATGCTATAATTTAATCAAAGTATATATTGTAAAGGATAGTGGATTCACAGTCCATTAGTTAATTCAATAAAATGTTATGCTTTCTACGATGGAGTAAAAACAAACAGCGGCTAAATGCAGATTCCATAGATCATTGAGTGATGTGTCTCACTTGTCGCCGGTTGTAAACAGTTTGAGGAAAGAATCTCAGAGTGTGAAAGCTCTTTTGGACATAGATCTAGCTGTACTTGCGAAAGCTTGCTGGGCATGATAATTAAATGGTGTGGCCGTAAGTCTAGAATATTAGACATGCTTCCATATTAGAGCTAATCTCGATCTAGTATCTGATTGTAGTTTTACAAAACGAGGGTTCCATTGAGTTAAAAAAAAAAACTACAACACTAAGACATTGTATAATACTATTATTTTTTAAATTACCGAACTCCGTTAGGAAGGCCTACCCACTACGGGGGGGGGGGGGGGGGGGGGGGGGGGGGGGAATATACCCAATTGGGAAAAAAGTTGCACCTTTTTAAGGAGGAGAATTTATTTTTTTTAAAAAAGGTAATTTTCCCCTTTCAGACCTTGCGATCTATGGGGCAGATTATGTAAATGCCATCTGTTTTTGTGGCCCACGGGTAACGAGTGTGTCATGTGGCCAGCACAACGACCAACCGCCTTTACTTTTCCCTAACTAATGTCAGGTACCCATTAGAGCTGGGTGGGCTCTGAGGCGCCCAAGGATCCCGAAATTAAAAATCGTAGTCTTGACCAGGATTTGAAACGGGACCCCCGGTTCGGAAGCCAAGTGCTTTACCGCTCAACCGCCATGGAGAACTATTAAATGCTATATGGGCATTCGGGCAAATGTCCGGTGGGCCGATAGGACATCAGTCATCATCTTTTTTTTTGAAGTCACGTTTGTATTTTATAAGATAAGGGCTGCTTGGATGCTACTTATGACACGTATTTAATTGTTAAAAGTTTTATAGTATTCTCTTAAAATATTTTTTTTTATTTTGCTTGTTCATTTGTATATTTCCCACAAACATTATTCTAGAATCATCTTTTTTGAAGTAACGTCTGTATTATAAAAGAATCTAGATCTAGTCTGGTATTTTTCATTTCTATATTTCAAAGCATTCTTGTAGCTTAATCGTTTGCTGTAAATCAGCAAAAAGACGTAGTCAGTGAATCAAGGCATTAAGTCTACGTAAGACTGAGCGCAAAATGTTAATTTAGCCTACGTTTATTCATTTATTCAAAACCTTATTGAATACAAAGAAACATTAGAGTTGATTTCGGGAATTTCCGCGGAAGCCATATGTATATACACTTTCAGAGATGTAGATAATCTACTTTCTACTAACTAGTCTAAAGCTCCCGCAGGACGACGGAGGATGGCAGCGGGCAGGGTATGAGTCTGGAACTACCAAACTACAGTCCACTGCGCATACCGCACAAACAGCAACCGTGTGACGTAATGTGTCAAAATTTTAGTTTTCGTTGGTGTCATTAGGTTGAAAACACTTAAGACTGAGGATTAAATAATTTTTCAAATTATTACAGTCGAATCATGGAGTTTGGAGTTTTCACCATGCGGCCAAATAGCTAGCGATATTTTCTTTTTCCCTAAAATATACATAAACTGTCAAATTTATAGAAAAAATCGTTAGAGCAGTTTTGAAATGTATTTTTTTTGTTTGTTTCTTTTTTTCTTCACAGTTTTTCATTCTACCCATGAAGGAGTTGACAACAAAAAGTGACAAGCTGGATATCCGAACATGCTTAGACAAGTTTAATATATGGTTCTATAGCTATGTACATTTTATTATGTTTATTTTGTATATCATTATTGTTTACTGACAAGAGAAGAGCGAAGGCGGCATGTATTTCTATGTGTTTTTTCCATGACAGCGGTAGTTGAGAGATAAAGCGCTTGGCCTCCGAACCGGTTCGAATCCTGGTGAAGACTGGGATTTTGTTTAATTTCGGGATTTTCGGACGCCTCTTGAGTCCACCTTGATCTCTCTATGACGAAGGTGCCGAGTCCACCCAGCTCTAATGGGTACCTGACATTAGTTGGGTAAAGTTAAGGCGGATGGTCGTTGTACTGGTCACATGACACCCTTACTGTGGGGCATAGAAAGGCTTGTGTACTAGTCCCGAAGATTAATGAATAATGCAGTATTTTCCTGGCTACTCATGTGACCTACTTATTTTGCCACATCCAGCGCAGGCATAACCATTGTCCGACGGTGGTCGATTTAAATTTTCTTGTTGGCGTCTACGTATGTCCTCGGCGGCGGATATTTTTTTTTGGACTCAAATGTGTATCTCGCGGCCTTTTGTAAGTGACCTCCATCTGTCTCGTTCTGAAGCCGCATGCAACCAGGCTCTCTCTTCGATGTCAGTTAAAACAAGTTGGCACTTCCGTGGGGCACCTGTCGATCTATATTCTACCATTCATTGCAGACTGAAAAATAATATTGAAGGAATAACATAGATCTACTAGCGTAACTAGGCAGTACATTTAATCTAGATGTATAATGCTTAGACTGTGGTTAGTCCTAACCGTTGCGCTCAAGTGGATGTAAATAGTCTCGACACCTTCGATAAATTTCTGTAGGGAATCGGCCCCGAGGTGCCAAACGCACCATTATCCCCTTGACCGTTAGAAAGGATTCAATCCAACTGCCAGGCGTAGACCAGGGATGGTTTGGGTCGTTTAGATATACATGCTTATCATTGGAATATTATAAAGTGTACTAGATCTATACATTCACTTAACCAGGATTCTTTCTCGGGGAGGAAAAGGGGGGGGGGGGGGTAAAAAAAAAGATTCCATTGTTTTTTTAATCTAAAATTCATTAATTTCTAAAGAGAAAAACAATCGCTCTGTAAGTTGCATAAAGGAGGTATTGCCTTTCCAAAAATGTATGTTAGTGTTTTTCTTGTTAAAAAGTTTTTTTTTCTTGGGGTAATGACTATGAAACGTGGATGGTTATTGCGGATTTTTTAAAATCAATAAATAGTAGATCAGGTCGACTGTCTCGTCTGTTAGTACATGTCAATCCCAGAAGAGTAGGTAGTTTGTTGACTATTGATTATTATTTTATCACTGTAGAGTAAAGAGTAATCGTTGTCCGAATATCGCGTGGACTGCCTAGTACCGTTTGATTGCCCTACTTCTGGTTGTGCGATTCACGGTTAGCCACTTGAAGCCTGTCGTCTGCTAAACGTGTTACTGACCTTGATAATGACCTCCTGTGGTCTTTTCTTGGTTACGTCTCTGCCCGCAGGTAAAGTTTCCACTGCCTTCCGTATTGGCAGGTTAGTGTTGGAAGAGAGAGAGAGAGAGAGTGTGTGTTAGTGGCTGATGTAATTTTTAAAAGGATTGACGGGGATGTGAGTTTACATAAGACGGAAGCACCCAATGAAAAGGGAACCAACTCAGAAAGACGCGAGAGTAATCTCTCTTGTAGATCATGTGATTAGAAAGATACATTAAAAAAAAAAATCATTTGGCATCTTGTAATTCAACCTGTGATTGTGAGTATTTCTGCACCCAGATATAAAGCCAGTATATGTTTGTTAATAACACATTAACTTCAATACAAAGCTTATAATCAACTCACTGAGTGTCTGGTACAGATCTTGTGTACAACAACAATTTAATCAATCGCCAAAATTGTCCAATTGTTTTGACAAATTATTCGTAATTAATTAACCATTAACATGCGTGTGGTAGTTTAGTTTCTAAGTCTAAACATCAGAATTGTAACTCCATTTTGTATGCATTCATTCTGAAACAGCTCAACACTTTAAGGGTTAATTTTGTTTTAAATAGGGACAGAACTAATGGCTGCCTGGTCGTGCGCTTTGCGCGCTGGACTGTCGTTTGGATTTGTCGATGGTCCCGGGTTCAAGCCCTGCCCGCTCCCATCCCCCGTCGTCCTGCGGGAGGTTTGGAAGTAAACTATCTTCAACTGTGAAGGAACATCCGAAACATGTAAAACAAACAAACAACTAAGGGGTAAATATAAAACAAAAATTTAAAAAAAAATTGCGTATACCGTCATTCCCGTAACTTTCAGTATAGCATTTTAAATCATAGCGTAGAGACTTAGAGCTAGGCTAGTAGACGTCATACATTTTCCTCTATACAGAGGCGTATTGAGGGTTTTGGGGGAAAGTACCTTGCCCCAACGCGCACGTTTTGCTCACTACGCCTCTGCCTATTTGAGATTTGAACCAAGTTACGATATTCTTGTTCTCTTATTTTTTAAATTTGTTTTTTTAAAGTCCTCGCGAGGCCTCCACCAATTGGAGGCCGTAGGCGACTGCCTAGTTTGTCTATGCTCCATAACAGTAATAATAATAACAATATAATAACAATAATAATGATAACATAATAATAATAAGGCCAGTCTACGAGTCCGAAGATTAATGAGGAATGCAGCATTTCCCGTGTCTACGCAGCCCAAGCTGTGACCTACATATTTTGCAACATCCATGCGCAGTAGCAATATTATTAACAATACCCCAAATAAGATTGAAACGTTTAAACAAACTAGATCATATACAACCATAATGGTTACCGCATACGTTTGAGTGTAAACCGCGCAGACATCTTTGAGATCCGTTTGGTTGTCGTCTGAGCTGAGCCGAAGGCTCTTTGAGCTCAAAGTTTGAAAAAAAACCTGTTAGGTCGTCCAGCCTGAACAGTAAAAAAAAAACCTGTGTGAACACACAGTTCTGTTTGAGAGCGACCCGAGTCAATGCCTATGAAAGCATTGCTGTTTCCAATGCCTTAGGCCCCCGACTCATGGCCGAGGACACCGGGAGCCTCCGTCATTTTCCTTCACTATACCAAGCTAACCGTGGGGGACCGCCATTTATGTAACGGTCCTTTGAGGAACGGCGCATGGATGTGTGACAGTTTTGTGGGGACTTTTTTACAACCCCGCCCGTGCAAGGGGTTGACTCTCGTCTACCCGTGGACATCCCCACGGGGGTTATGTTTTGCCATTCGTTTCGCCTAGCTACCCCCTCAAGTAGCCGTTTCCATCCAGGTGCCATGATAATATCCGGAAACTCACCTGGGTCTTTGAGATCCTGAACATTACTAAGAAGATTACTGTTTTCTGTACGGTGAAAGTACTGCTGCATAGTGATGGGAACTAAATTTAAAAAGTGAAACTAAAACTAGGTTTCAACTAAAATATAGCAGTTAAACTATTAGTTTATCGTGAATTTTAAATTATGGTTAAACTAAACTAAAGAAAATTAATAAAACTATATAAACTTTTTCATAACATTTCTTCGACTGTACGCTTACGGTTTGATCTTATTCTTTTAACATTGTAGAAATATTTATCTATAATAAAATCAATACTAATGAAAATGTTTCCTGAATCAACGTTATTGCACAATAAAGTTTGAAAAAAAAAAAGATGTCTTAATAAATATGTGTGCTTGTATTTTTGCCTTATATTAAAACCTTTAAAGGAGGTGTCAATGGGGATAAGTTCCCATTGTCTATAAAATACTCATAAAGGCATGCGTCGCAGATAGCCTCTGACAACTAAGTCCATCACCTGGCCAGCTCGTGTGGATTAGATACTAAGCCCGGCGAAACTGCACTTACCAAGTCGGATACCTGGCGCCACAAAACCAGGAGCTTCGGACAGATGGAGCTCGTCAGCTTTGTACGGCAATTAATTTAGGAGAGGGGTACTTTCACTTCAAGCCCCCTCTGCCTTGCGGTAACAAGGCTTCAGGAGACAACCTCGAGGAAAAATCAGGAGTGAAGCCCCTTAGGCGTTGGGAGTATCAACTGTGAAATTCCCTCTGGCAGCCTCTGCAACTGAGTTGGTGCCAAATGTAACGCGAAGCGTTCCTTCAGATCTCATCAGCAATGTCGAGAGAGGGACCATTACGCAGGGGCTACCAATGACCCCTTATCTAAGGCCCAGGAATGCGCTCCCTGGTGCTGCTGCAAAGCGGCTAGCCATTGACTCACCTGGGCGCATCCATTGTCTTCTGAGACATTAGGAGCCATATATACAAATATCTATCTATATTATAACCATTAGAAAAGAATGGTACTTGAAAGAAAATTATATTAACGGAAAATCTTACTTATACAGATAAAGCTTAAAATCTCATTAAATAACATTTAGAGTTTCACATTTAGATCTAGTAACCAAAAAATAGAAACGAAATTATTGAGTTTTATGAAACATTTGACCTGTGTAACTATTTTAGTATAAAGGATATGCTTGACTAACCATGCCAATCATGCCAATGTGTTATGTTCTTCCCTGACCACTCGCTATTCAGCAAACACATAACTCTTAGAAGCGCAAGGGAAAAAAACGCGGGGGTGGTCTTGTCATTATGGACTACACTCACTCTACAGTACACTAAGCCTACACGTGTACGTCTATCTGACCAGGTTGTTCAAATTAGTGGGACACACGGTCTATTTACTTTTTGGGCAGGTAGGGTGTGTAACTATTTTAGTGTAAAGATAGATCTACGTACATGCTTGGTCTAAACAGCCTGCCCGGTTCCGCACGAACTATGACTCCCGATGCCGCCACTGTGCAGAGAGCGTCCAAACAGTGTCGCACGTCTTGTACGAGTGTCCCCAGCTCGGAGAGCTAAGGTGGCACTTGTCTGAGCAGTCACTCGACTTGTATGGTTGCTACGAGGCATTGCGCCGAGCGGCCCAGTTTCTTCCAGAGGACTACTGGAGGATTGAGTCCTTCCTGCTCTGATTTTTCGATAGGAGTTCATCTCTCAGGTCTAAACAGCCCACGGGTTGTGACGTTTCAGGTCAGTGTCTAGGCATTCTATATCGATTGTTCTCGGTCCTGCACTGCGCTATAATAGTTTTGTTCAGGCCTGGACAGCCTTTGCCACGGAAAGCAAGGGCAGCACTCTAACATTTTTTTTCTCTATTTTTGTCGTTTGGCTTGTCGTCACATCTTCAGAAAAGTTCTCAATATTCATTTAAGGGGAGACTACAATGACATTTTTAAAAAAATCCCCTTACTGAATCATGATCTTGGCAGTGCTAGGGAATGACCATTAGTTCCATTTTACAATTACTCTTATTAACATGCAAATATTATAATATATAAAGTAGAATGTAAGGTGTATGTATGTCTTGCATAGAAAACCGTTTAACCAATTTTTAATGAAACTTGGCTTGAACGTTCCTTACATAATAGCGGTGATCTTAGGACATGTAAAGTTACCCTACAACAAGGGATTTTCTAAATTTGGTCAATGGGGCATATTGTCATGGGTTTTTAGCATTAAAACTGCGTAGAAACCATTTATAAAATTTAAAAAAAAAATCAAAATAGAGTGAAAAAATCAGAGCAAAGCCGGGTAAAAAATTGCTAGTATATATATATACATACATAAGTCTTGCAAGAGGAAATAGGACGTAATTTAGACTTGATTAGGCCCTAAGCTATTTGAGATACCTTATGGGGCCCGTTATGTAGTCCAGATTTTAGTCAGGGTCAAATATAATTTATTTACCAATAAAATTAAACTTACATACAATTAAGAAGTAAATAGAGAGCGAACTAATACATCGTTCATATAAAGTCATTGTTATTCATAAGAAACTCACTCGGGGAAGAAAGTGGCGTCTCTAAGCTAAGCTTGCATAGTCGATAAGTATATATATAGTAAAAATGATGCCACTAGAGTATGGAACGGGTTGCCTGAATCAGCCAGGAAAACCGCTGACGTCGTAGAGTTTAAGTTTTTAGCTAATATGTACGACTATGTTAAAACATTTATAATAATGTTAATACTATTAGATACCTTTTTTAAAATGGAAAGTCAGTAGCTTATTAGATTGCAGTCATTGCGTTTAGTACATACTATATATTAATATGAAATGCAACGCTGGAAATTATAGTCATCCTTAACGTGCGTGTAATAGATGCTACCACAGCCTATGAAATACCCACCATTCATTATTAAATAAATTAATTACGCATAAATATGCACATTCATATGAGTATTCACATTCTCCTACACTTATCTTTTTATCTTATATAATACAGACGTTACTTCAAAAAAGAAGATGATTACGTCCTACGCGTCATGCATTTAGTCATGCATATTAACCAATGACTTAAATTCTGCCAAGTCACTGGTTTTTCTGGCTAGCTCAGGCAACCCATTCCATGCTCTAATAGCACTAGGGAAAAAGGAGTATTTGTACAAATTTGTCCTAGCATATGGGACGAGGAATGTGCCTTTATTTTTGTGTCTTTCAGAGTATTTTATTAAATTTTGTTTTTGTATTTGAAGATTATGGTTCAGTGTTTTATGTATAATTGCTACTTTACTTTTGAGTCGTCTGTCCTGAAGGCTTTCTAAATTTAGTGATTTTACTAATGGTGTTACTCTAGTCAAATGGGAATATTCGTTTGTTATGAATCTCACTGCTCTATTTTGTGCTTGTTCCAGTTTCTTAATGTTTTCTTGAGTTGAGGGGTCCCAAACGGTGGATGCATATTCTATTATGGCCTAACCAAGATTAAATAACATTTTATTTTTTTGTTCTTATTTGATTTATAGAAATTTCTTTTAATAAACCCTAATGCTTTGTTGGATTTTTTTGTAGTTTCATCAATATGTGGATTCCATGACAGTTTTTCATTTATTATAACACCTAGGTATTTTGCGTTTTTAGTCTGTGTTACTGGTTTGCCATGAATAAGATAAGTGGAATTAATTTGTTTTAGTTTTTTTGTTACTCTTAACAACTGACATTTTTCTGGGTGGAAAGACATGCTCCAATTTGATTCCCATTTCTGTAATTCATCTAATTCTCTTTGTAAAATATCTGTGTCTTGTGTTGTTTTTATTGTTCTATATATTATTCAATCATCTGCAAATAATCTGACTTTTGTTCCTGAACTAATGCAATTTGGTAAATCATTTATGTAAATTAAAAATAGTAGTGGACCCAAGACTGTTCCTTGAGGTACACCTGAGTTTACTGGTATCGGTGTTGATTTAGAGCCATTTATTATTACAATTTGTTCTCTCCCTATCAGAAAATCTTTAATACACTGATGCAGTGGACCATTAATGCCGAAATATTTTAATTTTTTAAGCAAACTATGGTGCTGAACTTTGTCAAAAGCCTTGGAAAAATCTAGTAAGATAGTATCTATTTGTTCACTATTATCTAAACCTTTTGAAAAATCATCAATTAGTCCTATTAGTTGTGTTTCACATGATCTATATTTCCTAAAGCCATGTTAGTATGGGGTGAAGACATTATGTTACATACTTGTTTAAAAAAAAAAAAAAACTTCTAAGGGAGGCAATGCAGACATTACTGTCCGTTTGCCAAGCCACACAGAGTTTGCCTAGGGGCTGTTTACACATTCGTGTTACATAAAAATATGTTTTTTATCTTGTTACATATTAAGTTGTCTCTTACTTAAATATCAGCTTCTGTTTCCTCTCGTCTTGGCCTCTCCATCACTTCTAGCAGGTCAAAAAAAAATGGAAAGATACCTAGGTATGACATTAAAAAATTTAATTTTATCAATGGTTCTGTAATATTAACAAGAAACACGATCCTTGCATCGATACGCGATATTTATATTACAACACCTTACACATTTAAAAAATTGCGTTATTCCTTCGGCCCTCTGGATTCGTCTATTGCGGGTTTAGGCTGATGCTTCGCTTTTCATATATATCGTAAGTTGATATATACTATAATACAGATGTTACTTCAAAAAAGAAGATGATTACGTCCTACGCTTCATGCATTCAGTCCTGCATATTAACCAATGACTTAAATTCTGCCAAGTCACTGGTCTTGCTGGCTAGCTCAGGCAACCCATTGCATGTACTAATATTATATTATATATTATTATTATTTATTATGAACTTTATAGAGAAAACAAGGTAGACTACCGTAGATCTATTTAATCTTAATGCTGTAAACTAATCAGTTGTTTCCCTTGGATTGTTATTTTGTCATTCATTTCGAATTCTTTGTGTGCAATAGGAACGAGAGAGAGAGATAATTCGGCGACTGGAAACGAGTTATTTTACCAATGGTAGATGTCAACAAAGAGAAGCCCGTCTCACACCTTGCAGATGTTATAAAGGTCTCCTGTTTCTATGGCCTATGGTTAACGAGGGTGTCTTGTGGCAAGAACAATGGCCAGCCGGCTTTACTTTTCCCCAACTAATGTCAGGCACTCATTAGAGTCGTATTCTTTAGGCATAATTATATTAGATGAGTGCAATAATCAAATCAAACAATATATCCTTTTAGGCACAATTATACATGTGAGTACAATAATGTTTCAAATCCAACAAAAATATTCTTTTAGTGATACATAATAGGGGATAATTATATAGGGCGAGGTCAGTTAAAAAGAAAATGTGTTCAAATGCTCAAAATTTGAGAAGAATTTCTAATTTAATTATATAGATAATATATTGATGAAGACCCACATTAATTTCATAATAAACTTGTTTCAATAATATTAAACTCCCAGAAAAATTATTTTTGTATAAGTAAATTTTAAATGGTAGATAATTATTTGAGTTGATGACATTATCATTATTATGTTATGGACTGCGAAGATCAAATCTACCAGCTTACACATATCATTATGGCCTCCTTCAGATTATCTCATGGGAATGAGTTGAATGCTTGCACATTAGCTGTAGTCGGAACGATGTCGGCTAAGCATCAGTTCCTCTAAGGTGGCCAGACTTAGGCTTGACAGTCCCGCTTTGGACCGTCTATCACGCTTTTCATAAAAATGTCTGAGCGGGACGGCCAATGTCCCGCTTTCATTAAAAAAAAAAGTCGATCAATGTCACGCTCTTAAAATATTTCTTAACTCTTTCTCTCCGTAAATTATTCACCACATTCTGGTGGAATCAACGCTGGTATCACTGCTTAGCAAATTCACGGCCATGTGTTACTGATTTTTCTCATTGTTGACTCCCGAAGCCTTTGCAGCATCCTGCCTTCTCAGAAACTGACGTCAGCCCGTTTTCTTTCGACTTTTGGCATGTTGTCGTCTGCATGTTTCTCGCTGAGTCTGGTAATCAATCCCCGCATACAGTATTCCTTGGCTTGGCTTTCTGTTCAAGTCGATGACAGGGTAAGGGATGTCGTACACAAAGAATCGAAGTTCACAGTTCAGAGTTCACGCTTATAAAAAGGGTCAAGAAAAGTCAACAACCAACAGTGGAGCAGGATGAGTTTTCTGTCACTCATGTGGATAAAACTAAACATCCGAATGCAGATCATAATCTTCAATTGGTAGCTTCCAGTTAGCCTCTATTTAACTCTTTCTCTCCTAACTGACGATACCAGCGTTGATTCCACCAGAATGTGGTAAATAATTACGGAGAGAAAGAGTTAAGGTAGCCTACGTTTTCAACATCTAAGACTAAGACTGCTTTATTGATCCTTATGGAAATTGGTTGCGATCACAAGGACTCTTTTTTTTCATATACAGACAACACAGCAGAAACATACACATAAATCGAACAGACACAACATGAAGAGTTCATTCAGCGACTACACAAAGGCTTCTTGGTCCTTTTCATGTTTGCTAATCGAAGGGTGGCGTTGATAAAGTCTGACCGAGTAAGGTAAGAACGAATTTTTGTCTTGATTGACATAAGTCGCCCACCTCGCGACGACCTGAAATAGTTCTGATGGAGCGGGTGGCTGTTGTCTTCCAAGATTTGGGCGATTTTTCTTAGACATTTCTGCTCAAAAAGTTCCTTTAAATATGGTATTGTGCGTGTGATTTTTGATGCCCTTTTTATAATGTTTTCTAGGCGGCTCAACTGTTTAGATCAGCGGTTCTCAACTTTTTAAACTCGGCGACCCTTTTTACAACCCCCCCCCCACTCTGCCGCGACCCCCCCCCCCCCGATACACACATACAGCAATAGAAGAGTAGGCAATAACAATCCATATTTTCGATGGTCTTAGGCGACCACTGGCAAATGGTCTATCGACCCCCAAGGGGGTCGCGATCCACATGTTGAGAACCCCTGGTTTAGACGAAGCGTTGCCTTGCCAACAAGTTATTATGTATGTTAGCAGATTTTGTATAGTCGAAAAAACGGAAAACGTTTCAGAAAGCTGCAGTTAGTTAAATTATTATGTGTGTACATTGTGTGTAAATTGTGTGTGTACACGATGTATTGTACTAAAGTCTAAGCTGTTGAAATATTGCTTGAAAAAATCTAAGCCTGTTCTTTTTACTTCCCCTGATCGACATGTGCCCCCCTCTCTCATCCCGCAAATATCTTGTCACCTTGGTCCACCCCTCTACACGCATTCTGTATCCAACGGAACGGCTAATGCCGATACAGTTTGGGGGTCAGCGGCGTCGCAGTCTCGGCCAAACATCCTAAACAAATACTTTGCATCAGCATTCTCAGCCCCAGGAGACAAAGACATATTTCTTAATTTGAACCAAGTAGACAACATAGAAGATTTAGTAGTACAAGAAAATGGAATTCAAAAACTATTATCCAACACCAAACCAAATAAAGCATCTGGACCTGATGGTATTCCAGCTAGATTACTCAAAGAACTAAGCAATGAGCTAGCCCCAGTGTTCAAAATACTCTTTCAGGCATCGCTTAACCAGGGCAGAGTACCAAAGGACTGGAAAGAAGCTAATGTCAACCCCCTATTTAAAAAAGGAGAAAAATCTGACCCAGGAAACTACAGACCAGTATCACTTACCAGCATCACATGTAAAATCCTAGAACACATAATATGTAGCAACATCATAAACCACTTAGACAAACATAATGTTATCACCCCATACCAACATGGCTTTAGGAAATATAGATCATGTGAAACACAACTAATAGGACTAATTGATGATTTTTCAAAAGGTTTAGATAATAGTGAACAAATAGATGCTATTTTACTAGATTTTTCCAAGGCTTTTGACAAAGTTCACCACCATAGTTTGCTTAAGAAATTAAAATATTTCGGCATTAATGGTCCACTGCATCAGTGAATTAAAGATTTTCTGATAGGGAGAGAACAAACTGTAATAATAAATGGCTCTAAATCAACACCAATACCAGTAAACTCAGGTGTACCTCAAGGAACAGTCTTGGGTCCACTACTATATTTAATTTACATAAATGATTTACCAAATTGCATTAGTTCAGGAACAAAAGTCAGATTATTTGCAGATGATTGAATAATATATAGAACAATAAAAACAACACAAGACACAGATATTTTACAAAGAGAATTAGATGAATTACAGAAATGGGAATCAAATTGGAGCATGTCTTTCCACCCAGAAAAATGTCAGTTGTTAAGAGTAACAAAAAAACTAAAACAAATTAATTCCACTTATCTTATTCATGGCAAACCAGTAACAGACTAAAAACGCAAAATACCTAGGTGTTATAATAAATGAAAAACTGTCATGGAATCCACATATTGATGAAACTACAAAAAAATCCAACAAAGCATTAGGGTTTATTAAAAGAAATTTCTATAAATCAAATAAGAACATAAAAGTAAAATGTTATTTAACCTTGGTTAGGCCAATAATAGAATATGCATCCACCGTTTGGGACCCCTCAACTCAAGAAAACATTAAGAAACTGGAACAAGCACAAAATAGAGCAGTGAGATTCATAACAAACGAATATTCACATTTGACTAGAGTAACACCATTAGTAAAATCACTAAATTTAGAAAGCCTTCAGGACAGACGACTCAAAAGTAAAGTAGCAATTATACATAAAACACTGAACCATAATCTTCAAATACAAAAACAAAATTTAATAAAATACTCTGAAAGACACAAAAATAAAGGCACATTCCTCGTCCCATATGCTAGGACAAATTTGTACAAATACTCCTTTTTCCCTAGTGCTATTAGAGCATGGAATGGGTTGCCTGTGCTAGCCAGAAAAACCAGTGACTTGGCAGAATTTAAGTCATTGGTTAATATGCATGACTAAATGCATGACGCGTAGGACGCAATCATCTTCTTTTTTGAAGTAACGTCTGTATTATTTAAGATAAGATTTAAGAGTGTAGTACCGAGTGCTGCATATTGCCTAAGGGTCGCCGGCTCCTAATAATTCCTCAGGGTTGACTCCCGAAGCCTTTCCCGTGATTGGGTATAGCTGCAAGGCAGCAGAGGTTTGAATTAAGAGTTTTCCTTCTTCTAGGTGGGTAGCCAGTGAAAGCTATCGAGCCCCTCCTGCCCGAAGCTTATCATATCATAAGTGTTGATGTGTGTGTTTTATATAGGTTGCACCATTCGGTGTTTGGGAGTAACATCCCTTGTAACTGTTGTTGTCAACCAAGATGGCGTTAGATTAAACAGCTGATTTCATGTCTTATAATTTAAACCCAGAGTGTTGTTATTATTCGTTCATGATAATTATCAATAAGCTACATATAAATAAAAATAGATTAAAGCAAATAAACTGACATCCATTTAGAGATATTTTTAAAACTATGTTTTTGAAATATTTTGATTTGCTAAATTTCTCGACTAATTTAAAATACATACAGCCGTTCCTTATTATAGTAACAACTGGGAAAAAGTGCTTTATTTCTGTTTGATAATCACTTGTGGAATGAATTAATTTTGTTAATTTACTGAATTTATCAAACCAAAAAACAAAATAAATAAAAAAAAAGCCAACATAGCAGTATCATATTTTACCAATTTTTATTTTGGTAATTTAAAAAATTTCTTTTCAACAATGGATTAGAATTTGCATAGTATGTAAGGTGACGTTACCATAACAAAATATTTATGTAACAATTTATCGATAACAAACATCCGGGTCACTATAACAATTTAAAACAGAGCTTGATAAATATATGTACAAAAGGCTCATTCATAATACAGCTTGAACTTTGTCCCATGCATACATCATTTATAGTTTATAGTGTTCTGTGTCGGCCCATCCAAAAGTGCTAAAAATAATGCTAAAGTGCTATCAATAGTGCTAACAAAAGAGCTAAAAAGTTTGAGACTAAAACATAACAGTTTATTTATAATATTTTTAAACGCCAAGTAGTTTTCTTTGAAAGTACAATTTAAATAAATTATAGTTATTCCTTTTTTTTCCCACAATATATTCAAGTAGGTCTATACCATAATTTGTGTATTGAAATTTTATTTTTAGATCTTAGATCCTGTTGATGATGAGTGCAGGCGATGGACAGAGAATATATGATCGAAATTCTACACCAATCATTTTTGGTATTTTTATTCTAACTCACTTTATATGTGGTGGTGTTTATGGACAATTTTTACCCACACACACTGAAAAAAAAACAACACAAGATACCTAAGATAAAACCGAGACACACAAACCCCGCACATTTAAACCCACCGAGACATTGACTGGCAACCGGTTTGGCACATAAAGATAGTCGTTGGCAACTATTTACATTTGTATGTCATCATACAACGTCAACAAGGTAACAATCATTCACGCGATTGATTGATTGATTCATTTACTTTTCATTTACTGCAAAGTATATGAAAGTAAATCAAACACAAAAGACAACCACAAAAAAAAAGTCTCTTGCATTTCCTATCATTCGAAACTCTGCACATAACTGATCGTCAGGTGAACAGATAGACCTGCCAACTAAAAAGCGGTTTTCTTTTACACAGAATGGCTTAACAACTGACAATGCGAAATGTTATTAGCCTATTTTGGTTGAAAACTCCTACTGTGGCAGTAAGCAAACTACTTTTTTTTAAATGCAGTACTCTCTAACAAAGTGATGTTTACAAAAAAGAAAAAAAAAATAACCAGATGCCAACTACGTGAATTTTCCCCCAAAATATTTCTTTATACAATGTAAGGCTATACATATAGTACATCATAAAATATACCCACCACAAATGAAGATATTTTCACATAAAAAATTGTCTTCCATAAAATAGTGTATGGATTTCGTCTTGTGATTCTATCAATCACAGTAATACTTTTAAAAATACATTTGCTTTTTTATATGTAGATATATAAATGTTTGATTGAAATATAGGCCTACTTGATTGAAAAATAAATAAGCTAGCTAAAAATAATTTTGAAAAAAAAATAATTACGTAATGAAAGAACAAAAAAAAAAAACCCCCAGAGACAGGAAAGTGTCAGAAAAAAATATATTTTGACATAGCATAAATAGTGAACACGAAAAGACTGCAGCAGTATGCAGTGATTGCAAATAAATAGCATTAAAAGTTATGAGACAAGCAGCTTCAACCTTTGTTTTTAAATAGTAGCTAAAGATTTCGTTACAAAAGTTGGCAACACAGTTCCTCTATCTCAGGGCTAGAGTAGTAGTGGAGATTTTCATAAAATGGCAGCAAAGTCATAAATAACTATCTTTTTTTTTTTGGCGATACATAATGTACAGATTATGGAAGTCTTAATAAACTAGATCTATACATTTTTTAAAACAATATAGCTGTAATGATTTATGCATATTTTGTAGCAGAATAAAATGTAAATGTTGACTAAGAGCAGACAATTGTGAATTACCTTTAGTGTAAAAATCTCAGAGTTAGTGTGCAGTGCACTGATCTATATGAATATCAATTACAAAAATATTATCCATGTTTGTCAACCTTTTGGTCCCTAAATTTTCTATTAAACAAATAGTTATAATTTTACTGAATGGACAATGATATTATTCCAGCTTACAAATGTCAATGCAGACTTCATTTTAGCAGTTTTACAGTAAAACATCTTCGCTTTTAAACTAAACAAATACAAAGAGACTGCACTGTTCAATTCGGAGGCAACTTACTGTAAAAATAATAAATTCGGACTTGAAATATAAAAATCTTAATTGAATATCACATGACATAAATATGAATGGTTTATGCGTAGCATATTTTTAATTGCCATACTTCGTTTGTCTGGAGGGCTAGAACAGCTCTGATATTGACGTCTTCGCTCGTCATTAATTCACACATCATTCATGTCCTCATACATCATTCATGTTCAGACACATCAATACACCAGGCATCGCTTACCAACTCAGCAGTCTCCACTTAACAGTGACAGGGAAGGAAGAAGAAAAGCACCCGTGCGTTAAGTACTGCGACCAAACAGACCTGAAGACTAGCCAGCTAGTCATCTGTTAGTGAGTACTGTATCATTTAAGTTGACAACTCATATCGTTTTATGGCTTTGCGTCCATCACAGTATAGGTTTACAGTATTAACATTAGCATACACATTTTTGTTTTTAAAACTTAAGTAATTGTCAGTCAAACTGGCAAAGAAAATATAGATGTGAAAGTTGAAAAAAAATCAATCATATAAAGGTATAAATACAAACAAAAATAATCATAGTTTGTGCTAGTGGGAGCCAGCCCCAAAAGTGACAAAAAAATAAATGAAAGAACGGTGACGCTGTTTACGAACAATTGTTTGCAGGCAACATGGGATAAAATGGAGTCATAAAATGAAACAAGGAACAGGAAATGATTATCGATGATCCAGAAAAATTGGATCAGGAAGATAATCTAAATATATGTAAACGAAACAAAACATTAAAGCCAATGCTCACATACGAGTCCAGGTGTTCCCAATGTTGCCCCAAAAAGGAAAAAAAAATTGGAATATTCTAAATTAGAAAATAAAAGAACTAATTTATACAGTAACTAAAACTATGCTTTAGAATAAGGGTATTGTGTAGAAGGCTCCGGCGGCACCAAGGCATCGTCTGAGTTAAGGATCCCTACTGATGACCTACGTGCGAAATTGGCTTGAGAAGAGGGAGCTGTTCCCACCGAGCTAGCGTTGGCAGAAGAGAAGACTTGGAAGGGGTTCACAGAAACTTTCGGCCTATCTATAACCTGCAGATTAAATCAAACATGGTATTAGTCTTTGTGTTGGTTATAGCTCAAAAAATGGATATATATATGGTGAACAAGTATAGTAATACCTAGTCATTGTTTCTTGCCACACGTTTTTGAAATAAAACAATCCCATACATCCTACAAAAATACAAACTTGGGCAGCGCTCATATCATTGTTCACTGAATCTGTAATTTATATAGGACTTATTACCATTCCTAGATCATCATTGCCTTATGGCATAACTGAATGGTAGTGTGGTATATAAATTTATATATATTTATAGCTTTTTATATAGCGCTACTTTCATGCTTATAGCATATCAGAGCGCTTTGGTCCAATCTCATTTGTGGACCAGTTGGGGGGAGGGAGGGGTATCTAGGAGTTGGTTTTCCGTGCTGCCTTTAGGCGCTCAGTAAAAGCAACTCTGCCCGAGTTGGGTGTCGAACCTCGAGCCCCCTTCTAGGTAGCCAAGCCAAGTTCAAGCGCACTTGGCTTCTCGACCACGCTTCCCACGCGCTCTGGACTGTGTGATTAGATGGTCCCGGATTCCGTGAGAAGTATGGGCTGTGATATAATAATCTTCAATTCTGAAGGAACATCCGAAACATGCTAAGCAATAGCTGGCTAACTATGCAGATGATACAAATTCTGGTAAGTAGCTAATCTTACTTAAAAGGCTACAGAAGTTACTTGTTTTAAAATTGTGCATAGTGATTTAAAATTGCATTCATTTCTCCCCCCCCCCCCCCCAAAGTTAGTTAAAGAGTTATAATCTGTTTGATAATCAGCGAAAATAATCATACTAATATATCTCTTTTTCTTTCATAAGGTATGAATACTATGTTTTTATTGAAATATCTATCGTACGTAAATCTCAAAGTACTTACAAAGGCACTAAGTTTGCTCGATGGATTAGAGAATGATCCGCTACCATCCTCATCAGAGTAATGTGTGAAGGCAATATCCCTGTGGATAATATATGTACGCACTTGTATTGAGTACTAACATTTTTAAGAGGTAAATATATTATTCAAAGACTGTAGATCGTTTGGTAATACAATGTCCCATAATTATCATATTTGTTTTATTTCTAGGATTAATAATGCCAATTTAAAAACAATAGCTTTATTTTATACCAAAACAGACAAAAATATGCTCACCTGTCAGATTTTCTGCAGGCAAGGAACCAGAAACAGCACCCCAAGAGTCCTGCAGTGACGGCTATGGCCCCAAGCGTAACACCAGTGATCTGACCAGCGTCCAGCTTTTTGTTGACTTTCGATTCACAAAATGCACCTTCCCAATTGGCCGGGCAACTGAAAATAAACAAGCGAACACGTGACCATTCTGTAGGTGCTACTAATTAGCACACCGTCGACATAGTGACCATTTAAGATAATAGTTTTGTTTTTGTGTGATTTAGCGCACATCCACACAGTTTAATAAACCCGAAGATGCCATTGGATAAAGAATAACCCCTTGGGGTTCAGTATCGCGAACTTTGAACTTCAAGAGCGCGAGAAAGTTATTCTTAACCTTTTCTTCCATTAATTTGGTCACACTTCTATTTTTAGAATGACCCCCTCCCTCCTTCGTAATCCAGGTCAGGAAAATGTGCACACCATTTGCAATTATTAAGAGCTGCATATCTGATTACAATGGGTCAATTATCAAGCAATTTATTGGCGCGATTTTTTTTTCAAAAGTAGTTCCTATTTACAATGTTAATATCGATATACAAAAGAATAGTTTCTCAAAGTACTAAAAGATACATCTAACTGATCTGGATCTACGTTTGATTTAATAATAATAATAAACGGTAACCGAATCTCGCTACTATAAGGTCAAGGTTGTGTAGCAAGTTGAAGGAAACGCTGCCATGAACTATTTAGTAGCTTGAAATATAGTGGAAGGAATGGGTACTCACGCGCAAATGGGGTTAAAGTTCACATCCAGCTCACATTCGCCGTGGATACAGCTGTTGTTCTTCTCAAAGAGGACGCAGTTGTGGAAGCAGGTCACTTCGAAGGGCGAACGGTTGTCCACCTTGGTTGCCTCGCAGCCACCGTAGCCATGGTCACATGGGTTGCCTTGGCAAGGATTCCTGAGCAAATTTTCGACTGTCAAAGAAAATTTATAAATATTTGAAATTGATTATTATTATTTTATTTATAAGTTTTTACGTAGACCAAACATGAATGTAAAAAAAAAAAAAATGCAAAGTTCCCCTTTCAGACGATCTGTAGGGAAATAATGTAAAGGACATATGTATTTGTGGCCCACGGTTAACAAGGTTGTCATGTGGTCAGCACAATGACCAACCGCCCAACCAATGTCAGGTACCCGTCGCGCCTCATATTTTGAATATACAAAATCCTATTTTAGCGTGACATGAAATGCTTCAAGTTTGATTTCTACAGTTTGTAGAAAGAAGGTCTGTACGACATGGCAATGAGCTATTGGTCTAAACTGCACAAATGGTCTCTAGGATAGGCGAGCATAATGGAGGGGTCCTGGATTGCACATGGTGGACATAACATAAGAAGATAAAAGGCCGAAAACTTTGCAGCTTTTGATGTTTTTAGCTGCGGATGTTGCAAGACGTAAATGGCGCCAGAAATGACAAAGTATGATTCCATATAGAATGATATCAAGCAGAACTTCCTTATAATAATGCTAAGATAAGCTTCGATTTCTAAGCAGATCGAAATTTTATTTCCTATGATAGTAATAATAATAATAATTAGGAAAAATTAATAATGCTGCTTACATTGTTGAGTTATGTCTGTGATGTTCAGACCATTCTCTAGGTCCAGGCCGGTTACAATGATGGTATTGAAGGTACCGTTAATATCCTTGAGTTCCCCGAACAACTTGTCCAGAATGCTTGTTATGTTACCGTTCAGGAAGCCAGAGTCACTTCCGTTGACCATGATCTGCCACTGGATTTCCACCTCGCCATTAGGGCTGTGTAAGAGAAGGTCAAGGTTAGCTTTACCCAAACGAATCACAATTTAAAGAAACAATATATGCAAACATTGGTGCACTCAGTTTTGCAGAAAGTGATAAAAATATTTACTTACTCTACGACAACATCTTTAACTGTGACACCAATGAATCCTGTCATATTCTTGAACAACTGTTTCAGCTGAAAATTTGGAAAAAGAACAACTGTACTTTATACTCGCAAATAACAACACAAAAAATGTAAACCATTTATTAAATGTAAATCAAAATACATTAAAATTTTGACAATAATACCCTCCCCAAACCCTTAAAAAGTAATTGAAAACGTCTGAATAGGTTTTACGACATTACCATAACACAATTATACACACACACACACACACAAATGCACGCACACGCTGGCAGAGTGGCCTCACCTGCTCTTCCAGTTCTGCCTTAATCTTTTGCTTTCTTGTAGTATCGATGACCTCCGAAGCGTTTTTCAGTTTATATTTCGTTGCTTGGCTGATGCTGACGTCACCGACTTTCGTCACCGTGGAGGTATACAGCTCTTGACCTGCGCGCGAAAAAGAAAAAAAAAGCGTTAAAGCTGGTTGGGCAAGAGATTATTAAGGGACACAATCCAAAAGAGACTAATTTTTGTTTTCTAATCATCAAAATCTGATGACGTCATTTTACAACTAATGTTTAACAATAGGAATTCAATGGTACAAAAAGCGCCAAAGTACCTGAGCCTAGATCTTGGATCAATGTTGTTGCAGACGTTTTGGTGGTGGTAGTTTCAGTGGAGGAAGGGTTGTTTCCGTTGCTGGCTTGACGTTTGGCTCTTAATTTTTCTAGAGATATAAGAAGAAAAAAAATCTTTCGAAATTAATTTCTAACAAAAAATTATTTTTTCGTTCAATGTGTTCAATTGATTTATGCAGAGAAAATGGAGGCGCGGTGGCGGAGTGGTAAAGCGGGTGGCTTCGGAGCCAGGTATCCAGGGTTCAAATCCTGGGGTGGAGACTGGAATTTTTAATTTCTGAATCTTTAGGGCACCTCTGAATCCACCCAGCTTTAATAGGTACCTAAGCATGGTTGGGGAAAAGTAATGGCTGTTTGTCATTGTGCTGGGCATCGTTAACCCTGGGCCACAGAAACAGATGACCTTTACATCATCTGCCCCATAGTTTGCAAGGTCTAAAAGGGGGGAAGTTTATTTTACTTTTTCAATTGATGTTGCATGTTTTCAATGGCACGTTTGGTATTTGTGAAAATTGACACTTTTTAAAATTATTATTATGATGATGATAATGATAATGCTTGTTAATTACCTAAGGCTTGATCGGAAAGATTCCAATCTTTCTTCAGGGCCATGTAATCTTCCTTGAACATCAAGCATTCCCAACTACTTTTATCGATGCAAGCAATGTCCACAATTTTCTGTTCATCGATGTTTTTTAATCTTGGAATCAAAGTCCTTCGTTCGTTTTCGGAATCAGCCGATGTTGCCTTTCCCGAAGACGGCTCAGGATTCTTTCTAGTGTCATCGTTGCTTTCCGCGCTTGTGTCAGCAGCTTGAGCGAGCTTCCTTGTCGGGGATTTTACCTTCTCTTCGACTGGGATGAATCCTTCAACTTTGAGGTCGACCCCGTCATCTGAGGCCACTTTTTTAGCCTCGGTTTCAGCAGCAGGAGTTGTAGACGTGGTGGCGGCATTGTTTGTCTGCTGCGACCCAGCACTAGCCGCTTCTGGAAGTGGTTTCGTTTCTTTGTCTTTGTCTTTGTCTTTGTCGCTGTCTGCTTTGGGGGTCGTTTTGACGGAAGCTGTTTTTATGGAGAAAAAAAAAGATGATAAAACAATTAATGAAAGTGCGATAAGGAATGGTATTTGAGAAATATAGATAAGAGCCAACGATATTTGATAGAATTGAAACTGAAGGAGAAGATCACTCACATAGACTTCGCTTGTTTCCCTTGGCAGAGTTTTTGGAGACAGGCTCTACTGGGATGAATTCTTCTGCCTGCAAGAAATTTTCTGGTTCGTCCACGTCATTGATCACTTCCCAGTCACATGACACCACTGCAAAAAAAAAAAAAAAAAAAAAAAAAAATGCCGTTTGGTTAAATATTTGAATTGCTGCTGAAAAAATAGTTGTCCAAAATGTTCCTAAAATTGAGAAATGTGGATGGATTGGTTGTAAACTTCTGTTGATTATGTGAAATGGACTGGTCTCGACCTGTACACCTTCTCGCAGTCGTTTCCCGACGCCTCGCAGACGTTCGGGTTATAACTTTCAGCGTTATATGACCAGGTCAATGGTTACCAAGATCAAAAATCTTGCTGTAAAATGCTGTAATAATTCCTTGGACCATTTTTGACCCACAAAAGTGACAAATATAAATTTTCTTATTACAACAATTTTTGTTTAAACCTTGTACGAAACGAACTCCTTAATTTTCCCCCTTCTTATCATTTAATTTTTTCTTGACTATAGTTTGTTACATATGCCACCGTTGACATCTCTTAGGACCGAATTTATTTTTTTTTCTCTAAGTTTACTCTTACATAGATCCTGTCATACATCATAATTATGGAGCACCTTTTCACAAGATATCGTCTGCTGGGGAATTCAAAAGGGAGAAGGAGAGATAACTCTTACCGTGAGAAATCTACCAAAAGTAAACTCAGGATGGCGATTCTCAACATGTCTCTCTTGTTACCACAACAAGAATTATAAAATCTGGCGTATAAATAACGGAACACGTAATAGTATCGACTATATATATATATATACATATAGGCTATATATGTATAACATACGATTATTTCGAATTTATAAAAAAAACACCAACAATAACGTAGAATCAAATTAAAATCTGACCTCACGAGCACGGCCCAGGATTCATTGCGAGGTGTGTATATTGGAAAGGGAAATCGGATACGTGACATAATTGACTAAGGTGAAAGATAACCCCAGTTTGCTCTGGTAGCCCGTTATCCCCCCCCCTCCCTCCCTCCCTCCCTGGTGTATATCCTCAACCACACCTTTTTTATCTCTAGTATTCATAAATGCTAAACTTTTGTCTGTGTAGCCCGGGTCGTGTGCTTTACCACTATTGTTTGTTCAACAAAGATATTTCAAAAATATTTGGATTAGGGTAAAAAAAAAAAGCTCAATAAGTTTTTGAATATTGTAGGAAGCATGCAATTATGGCTGCATGTATTTAGTTATATAAATTTTTGCTCTGTTATAAACTTATACACACATAAAGATTTCTTTTAACTAGATTTCTTTTATCAAGGGTAATTAGCATTTAATAATTGACATGACTTTGACATACCAGCTATACTGTATCATTAGAAGTAGCCTACATGATCTCATGGTACATTAATATGATACTGAGAGAGATTAATGTCAATGCTGTCAATGCTGCTGTGTTAGTGATATTTTTCTAAAGCTTATATCAACTCTGCCTATTTGTCTGTCTGTCCGGTAAAAAGTTTAAACATGTTTGTTTCGTCCCATTTCTCATTCTCGGATCAAGTTAAAACTTAGCACAATTATTCATTGAACCTTTGAAGACATGAATTTAAAAAAACAACAAAAAAAAACAACAAACAGTTAGTTAATTAATTGTTGGTGATTAATCAGTTTGATTGACATCGAAATAAGGAGGATAAATGCTACTTAATGTGAGATGTGGATGTATATATGGATTTCATTCCCTGGTTGTGTTTTGAAACTTTTCTCATCCACTTCCCAGTCTCGGATCAATTGAAATTTTGCATAATTATTCATAGTCGTCGACATATCATGTACATGTTACGAATGATAGGTTGTATCCTTGGATGCGCTGGAATGTTGAATTTTGTTTTTATACATTACTTTTTGTTGGTCACGTCACCTAATCACAAATGATGATAATGATGATGAAAATAATAATAGTAATTATAATGATGGTGATGTAATGATTGTTTAAATTGTAAGAATCTACTTTCTCTGCATAATTTTTAATCTACACAACTTTTTGACGACCATGGGGGGATAAAGATATACGCTTGTTTACTAGTGCCACTAAACTTACGCCCCTTGTTATTCTTGCTATTTTTAGACATACCCTCTTCTCATTTCTTGGGTGATATTTGAGAAGGCTTGCCCAATCATTTCTCTGTCAATTAGTTATCATGCGGTAAGAGTTATTACGGTCTAGGAAGGGTCAGAGGGCGGGTTGACGCTTAGTGCGTGGATCCGTATCGATGTAAATAAGAAAACACATCCGTGACGCACCGTTTCTAAATATAGCAGTATAACGGAAACCTCGTTTTAGACTACAACCAGGGTTCCCCCGTATTCTTTCATTTTGATTTATGAGTAAGAAGGCGCGGACACCTTTAGAAAAAACAACAACTAGTAGGTGCATTAATAACTGTAGACCATTGGCTTTTCCTTGCTATGTCGCACAGTTCGTGCCAAATATGTGCTATATATAGCTGTTTATTTTACTGACAGCGTTGGCTACAGTTTATGTAGGTTGGTGCGTAGTAGACCAACAAAGTGTTGATCAGGGCATATCATTAAAAACTGACAGGCGTGGAGCTAATTTTAGATCACAAAAAAAAAAAGGAGGGGGGGGGAGGGAGAAGACGTCTCCATCCATTTGAGACCGTTGAGTCGTGAGCATTGATGTTAAAAGGATTTACTTTGAAAGATTTTATTGTTCCAAAGGGAAACCTTTTATGAATCATTAAATCGTTTGTTAAAGAAGGAGGGGGTAGACAATGAAACGCTGCAGCCCTTAACTCATAACAATAACGGGCGTATAATAATAAGGCGTTTGGTTAACTTTGGAGTGGTTTAAACAATGTTGGGAAGGCCCGCTGTACAATTTCACCCTTTGCATCTTTTGTCTGAGCATCTAGATTCAGATGTGTCGACAGTTGGTCAACTAAGTGATAACATCGCACACCCAACTAAACATTTTTTTTTTTTTTACTTATCTTAAATTGAGGAAAAACACTATTTCCGTCTTTTAGATTAATCCTAACGTCCTACAGGGCTAGGGCTTGTCATTTTCTTGACTAAATTTGTAACAATAATGTGTGTTTCATTAATAAAACTTGAACAGAATTTTTAGTTTAATTATAGTCCCAGACGTACAACATATCAGGTAGCGCTCTGGACCTTGTGATGAATTGGGGTGAGGGGGGTAGATGATGTAAAGTAAAACATTTTTCTTTTCGATGACCGACGGCTAACGAGGCCATCATTTGACCAATACAACGACCAACCCACTTTACTTGTCTAGCATGCAAAGTACCTACTAGATTCGAGCTTAGATCCCTGGGTTTGGAAGTCCAACGCTTTAAAACTCGGCCAACCGAGCCCAATCGTTTTAGAAGGACTCAACACTGACCTGTAACTTCACAACCTGTGAGCAGTGGAGACCAATAGCTCGTTGCCACGCCACAAATCTGTAAGACGTGGCTACGAGCTACTGATCTAAACTGCCCACAGGTTGTGATGTCGCAGGTCGGTGTTGTGGCCTTCTAGGACGATTGGTCTCTAGCCAACAGGCATTAGATAAAGATCTAGGATCTGCTATACGGACAGTAATTTACATAACTAATCAAGGCATGCGATTGGAACTCAGGACCATGAGTGCTATGCTGAAAGAACTCATCATCAAACAGTTACCTACAATATAATACATTTTGTTTCTTTATTTGAATCGAACTACAACAGTAATTGTCATGGTAACTTCAAAGAAGATGCTCTTTAAAGACAATCAGGAGTGGTGTCCCCTAATATCTTAGATAATGTTTCCTTTATTCCCGTACGAAGTAGAACTGAACGCTTTGTTCTATGCAGAAATCATATAAGCTAGTTTTTTTAAAAAAAGATTGGTCGCTTCTTGTCGTCTGCAAGAGCCTGCCCACACATTTCAAAGTTTATATAGAAACAAGGAGCGGCGAAAATGGTCCTTTAGCTCTGGAGGCTTTTGATCTAGGTGTGGGACATGCCCTTGAAATATTTGGACTCATATATTGAAGTGACTCAAGTCGTCGTAATGCGACCATGATGAATGGGGTGGGAAGGAGCTTGGCTCAGCGCTTGATAACAAAAAATGGTGTCAGAAATGGGGTAGATCACATAATAAAACTGAAATAATTAACAAGTAGGCAATCACGTGTATTTCTAATAAAAAATAAGCAAAGTGTTCCGCTAAATACTCAAAATGTGTGACTAGTTCCGTTAAGGAAAAAAGTTTGGGAAACACTTCCTTTGTTAAGCCCCAATGTTAAGCATATCTCTCAAATCACTGAACTAAATAGACTCGACTACTGGGAGGAACACTGAATATTTGAATATGTCAAGACTGTCATATTTAACAAGAAAAAAATGCAGCGTCCTTTTTTCTTTTTAAAGTTAACGCCGTTAGAAGTGGCGGGAAAATTTGTGCTCCTTGACACCAGACCGTCACAAACATGCATACATTATCGTCGCTCGTATTTCGTAAGTAGTAGAAGTTGTTTGCCCATGTCCTTATGTAAAAAAATTTAAGAGTAATAAAGTTAAATTAAAAATATGACTTTATAAAAAACCTATTTAGTGACGATTCGGCGCATTATATATTGTTGTTTACCATCGCGGTATCTAATACATCTACATATATTCACAGAATGAGAAAAGGGATGCTAATAGATAGATATAGATAGCTGGATACATGATACCGACCATCAAAAATGAATTGATATAACCAAATACTTGCCACCCAGAGGCGGCCAAAGTAGTGCGCGAGGCCCCGTGTGAGCGTCATATCGGGGCCCGAATATTTCCACGATAGTTTGACGATGATTAAATATTCCATTCATCGCGGGGCCCCACCAAGCGCCCGGGCCCCACTGAGGCGGTTGGCTCCTCAGATCGTCCCCGTTCCACCATTCCATTGACCCAAGGCTTAATGCAAATAGTAAGAAAGCCGTACGCTCGCTATAAACAATCGAAAGTACATGTGTGTAGTGATTTGTCTAATGTTCTTTAGCCAATTGTTTAAAATAAACATACGCAGTTTTTTAATTAGTGTTCTAATACTGGTTAAAAAAACAACAACCAAGTAACAAGAATGAGAGAGTCTACAGCATTGAGAACTGGCCGGCCTGATGTCAACAACAGTTGTGCCCCTCTAATTAGCCCCAATTATAGATTCATTTGGATATTTCATTTGTACGCTGTTATTAACTCGGCAGTGCGATACTGCGTAAAGATGACCTTACTGTAAATCTTCTAAAATTTAGCAGATTTATAGGCTTTAAAAAAAAATATGCGATGTGAGAAAATATTAAATAAAAAAAAATTTCTCATTACATTTTGAAGAAAGGCGCAGATCAGAGCAAGGTAACTATAAATTTAGGCATTAAGGTTTGAAATGTGCTGTTGTTGTTTTTTTTTCAGTGATAGGGCTGGGTTTAAATGTTTAAATAAAAGTTGCAGAAATAACTAGTTATCATCTACGCTTATTATTATTATTATTATTATCATTTAATTATTTATTTTAAAAATCGTTGTTTTAATTATTTTTTTTATTAAAGTATCAATTAATTTGAAAAAATTGTGATAATAATTTACTGAGAAATATTAAAAGTTCCTTCAGGAATGAAGATTATTACATTCTAGCGAAGTCCTTCTGCAGGATGTCAGGGGATGGCAGCGGGGCTAGGTTCGAACCTCAGACTAACATAATGACAGTCCGATGACCATCTCTACTTTAGACAGTAACGCTTTGGGGAAAAAAAAAAGGCTGCTCCTATTTCTATCTTTTGTTTTTTTCTGTCATTCTTTAGAAAATGACTATAGAGAAGTTTATGGCATAAATTCTTGTACGTGGAAGGAAGGAATGTTTGCCTGACAATTACGAATGACAGGGGAGGCGATTATAAAACAATGCGCAATTTAAACACTGATTGAGAGTGTATGGGAGTGTGTTCGTGTTAAAGAGAGAGAGAGAGAGAAGGTACGAGAAGGAAATGGGAGAAATACATCCAAAAACTTCTTTATAAATGACCTTTTAATATTCAATGTCTTCACGTCATTTTTTTTTTTTGTTTAAATCATCGTAGATTCGTCGTTCGCTTGCACTCTTTTCCTTTTTTTTTTACACGAACCTTAACTCTGACAATATCATTCATCACTTTGACTTTTTTTTCTCCCCCCTTGGACTTCATTTCTCACTCTGTGTGCCCCACCTTCTTAGCTTGATTTTAAAAAAAAAATGTTTTAAATATCAGGACAACAGAAGTAGATCTAAGCTTTTACTAAGATAACAACCAAAAAAAATTCGAGCATAAGGGACTGGCTTGGTTTGTGATATTTACACTTGCACATAGTGGCGTAGCTAGGAATTTGTCATCATTTGGGGACCCCGGGGGGGCTTGATCTCGTTGGGGGCCCCTGTATTTTGCGATATATTTACTATTTAATGTTAAAAAAAAAAGATTCTAACACTCACTTGGGCCCCCCCCCCCCTCTCAAGATTTTCAAATCCCTCCCCCCCCCCCCATGCTAGCTAAGCCATTGTTTACGTGTGAATAGAGAGAGACATTTCATCTAAATTCCAATGCATATTCTTTTCGTCTTAAAAGAAAATAACGTAATTCCATCTTTAAAAAAAAAATCAATTTCTGATGAAGGAATACTTATAAAACAATTCTTCAAATTGACTTTATACACATTTCTTACACATTTCTTACACATTTATTATTCTTAAAATAAATAATTAAATGTTTATGTTATTTCAACAGTAAGCTGATATCTTTAACTTCCAACTTTACATTTTGTTTCATTTCAAGCTTTAGTACTGTCGTAATGCTACGTATAAAGTGACATTAAAACCCTCTTAAGTTAAAAAAAAAAAAATGAGAATCCAAATTATTCAATTAAGCCAGCTCTCCAATATATCTTGCCATGAAATCAAGCAGCAATAACACAAACATTGACTTAAACAGTACCAAAAGTATTTTTTTTAAATATATTTATGTCCCCTTTTCCCCCCTTCTCTTATTGGATCTCTTCTACAAGCAAATTTCATAGTCAGTAAAAGTTTGGGATTAATTAAAATCTCACGTAAGGCCGGGTTACCTAAACGCTAGTAAGAATCACCGAAAACAATGTAATCAGTTTGTTTCGACCGTTGAACTACAGTGTCTTGAAATCGGTCCTCCACTCTAGAATTTTGATCAAGTCTTTTAATAAAACAAGGGCATTTCGTTTCATTATATTTAGAGACGAGTTTCTTCCCCTCCCGCAGCAAAGTCTTCGAGGCTTTAGTGAATTATTTGTCAATCTGGCGATAATCGTGTTCAAGATTATCTCCCTGTGTTGATCTAAATATCTAAGCAATAGTGGAAAAACATTACGGGATTTAGTGTGCAGGACTAAAGGAATGTGCCAGGCGTTAATTTAACTCTTTCTCTCCGTAATTATTTACCACATTCTGGTGGAATCAACGCTGGTATCGTCAGTTAGGAGAGAAAGAGTTAAGTCAGTGTAAGGAGACTAGATCTACATAGAATGTCATAGAAAGCAACTATCTAAAAAAAAAAGTCATTAATAATTCTGACTACGATAACGATCATGAATTCTTTTAAAAAAATACTTTGTTTTATCAGTTTCAATAGTTTTGAACATTAACTAAGAGCAAGGCAAGATTTAAACCAATGGAGCGCCCTACCCTCTATAAAATATTTCGGGATGTGTATGGCACTTTAATGCTAGGTGAAATGCACACTATTATATTTTTAAATTTATATCTCATTTTCAGTTAGCAATAGCATGAATATTTCACCATGCTAGGGTAATAGCACCCTACAATACTTCTAAATTTATATCTCATTTTCAGTTTGTAATAGCATGAATATTGGGTAACGATATATATTTGCACATCATGCTAGAGTAGTAGCACCCTACAATACTTCTAAATTTATATCTCATTTTCAGTTAGTAGTAGAATGAATATTTGGGTAATGGCCGTATGTGCGATCTCATCGTGCTAGGGTAGCCGTACCCCACAATACTTCTAAATTTATATCACATATTCAGTTGGTAATAACATGAATATTTTGGGTAAAGATTTCATTTATATCTTATTTTCAGTTAGTAGTAGAATGAATATTTGGGTAATGGACGTGTATGCTGTCTCATCGTGCTAGGGTATCCGTACTCTACGATACTTTTAAATTTATATCTCATTTTCAGTTGGTAATAACATGAATGTTTTGGGTAAAGATTTCATTGCATTGCTCCGTCTCTAAAGACAATGGATTCACCCAAGTTAATAAAGATACATTGTAGATCCAGATATATATAAGAAAATCAATTAAAATAAAAAAAAATACTTACTTGGTGACAGAGATAAAACAAGCACTAATATACAGCACACTAGACTTGACATTCTTGTTAAGTTATTGATATACATTTGATGTAAAACTCAATTTTCCCCCCTCAAATCCCAAAACGCTGGTTCTCTCTAAACTGTTCAACAAGTAACTCCGATAAATGAATTTGCCACTCAAACTCCTTATAAGAAAATTGTTCCTTTATGAATAATTATAATTTGTATATCCAAGTTTTGATAATCCAAAAAAAAAAGGAAATATTAAAAAAAAAACAACAGTCCTTGATTTTTAAACAATGTGTATTCTGTCAATTCTCGAACAAGATCCTTTTGTCTATCAACCCTGTGCGTTAACTACTTGTAATTTCAAAGTAGATCTTTTTTTTTTTTTGAAAGATTACATACGCCCGTTCGATATAGCGTAGAGTTTCCGTGAAATACAGGTAGCAGGGACTGGAAGACAATTTTTACCTGTTGCCTGTGTCCACACCTACTTGATATGAGACTACACCTGATCCTGTGGCGTGGGTTGACCGCCTATTTGTTTACGTTTTTTTTTCTCTCTCGCTCTCACTCCTAGCACCTTAATTATCGTCCTAGTTTAATTATTGTAATCCTTCAAATATTTTTCAGCAATCTCCTTGAAAAAGAAACACAGTTTAGATAAAATCTGGGGATATTTTTTTCCAGTTCTACTTGGGGGATATTACCAACTGTTTGTTTACAAGCTTTGAGTGTGAATATGTATATATGTATATAGTATCAATAATGATGCATATAATCCTCCGATAATCAACAGCGACCAGCGCTGTGTAAAACTGATCTCAGACTGAGCCTACCCCAAGGCTCGCGAAACCATTTTGACAGCTCTCACGTGTTTTTATAGGATCCAAATTTAATTTCATTGTTTGTCTTTTAAAGAAAAAAAAAAACGTTTTAAACAAAATTGGGGTGGAGGGAAATAGTTCGTCCTCTCTTTTCACACCCCGCTAGTGATGTCATGAAGGAACGTTCTGGCAGACGACAGGTGGGTGTGGTGAAGTCCTCGTCCTTCGCGGGTGAATGATGATTGGCTGTTTCTAAGTTCTAAGTAGAGCTTGTTGAGGATATAGGAGATTTGATTGCTCGTGGCCGTAGAGTGTGAGGAGATTGAGAGAGAGAGAGAGAGAGAGGGACTAATTTTTTTTAATGTTTTTTATTTGGTTTAGGGTACATTGCATAGAATATGCCATAACCAGTGAAACATTCTATAACCTAATTTTTTTTTTTTTAAATCACAGCACAGACTTGTACAAAATTCAATTTCTAGATTCAACTTATTAAGGGACAGTTTCTGTAAATCAAATCGGAAATAATACTTTACTACTTAATTTGTAAGCATTATTCACGTTTTCAAAGAGGCTAAGATTCCTGGGTCTCTCAGATCCTGAGCATTGATGAGTTTGTAATATTCCAACTTGAATTGTTTGTTTTGTAATATTTTAATTTACTTTTTTCTTGAATTTTTCAACCAAAATTATTGCGTGCTTGTAGTATGGCTAGCGGAGGAGCAAGCAAGGTTCATTGTGATGACACGCCAGGCAGCCAAGACTTTTTCTATCGTAACTTTTTGTCTTGAGGTTATTATAATTCTTTTATAACAGTGATGCCCAAAATACTGCCCGCGGGCCAGCTCCGGCGGCCCACCGAAACGTCGGCACAAGATATATACAATCCCCCCCCCCCCCCCAAAAAAAAGATGTATCTTTACCTACATTAGAGCCCTCGCTTTTTTTCGAATGGATTACTACCAAAGCGTTTAACTTTTGTGCGTTCATGACATAGAACTATACAATCTACAAGGCAAAGTGAACGGATCTTTATTTTTTGTAAAATATGATACTATTTCTAGCCAACATGTTTGTTTTTATAAAGAAAGTGTGGCTGTTTAAAAAAAAAGCAAAATATAAACAGAACTTACGCCTTCTTTTGAAGTGTAAAGGAAAAATTCAAATATCCCAATAATTCAATGTAGGTACTAGCTCATCGGGTTTGAAATAAAATAGTTTTAGGTCAATTTCATTAAGTTTTTGTATCTTTTCCATCATGTGGCCCGCAGATTGAATTGTGTTGGGCATCACTGTTCTAAGTCATCTATATTTCCAAATTAAACAAAAAAAAAAAAAAGAACTAATTTAAAAAAAAAAGAAACTTAATTAACTTATTACATAAATAATGTGAAAAAAAAATTAGATATAAGAGAAAAAAAAATATTTGAAACATATTCAAAACGGATTTTCCGCCTTTCTTCTACCCAAGTGACTAGACTTGCCGATATCACGTGACTAATCGTGGCGCAATTTTTAAGTAAACGTAATTATGTTTTTGGGTGTGTAAGAATGTATATATTTACTTAAATAATTGATCAGTGAGCTACTCTTACGCACTTCTGATTAGTCTAGGTTACAATGTTTAAATATCATTGAATCAACTTGAGACAGGTGATGACTATTTCATTTCAACGCCTTTTTAAATTGTACTTTTGTATATTTTTATGCTAATATCGTTTTCCACAATATGCTCCTATTGTCCCGCTTCTGACTTCCGTTCATTAGAGATTTTCCTTTTTACAGGCACACACACACACACACAAACACACAATCAAATCACACCATCTGTGGCTATTAAGTGAAAGCTTATTTAAAATATGGAATTTTTAGGGGGACTATTGTATGATGCCGGCCATCAAGGTTCTCAATAAGAATATTTCTGATCTTCTCTTTGCTACCCAGTGGTCAACAGTCACATGACCCATTCACACCCAGCATATACGCCGACACTTCCGATTTTATCAACAATCTTATGCATGAAACCACTAGTTAAACATTTAGTTCAACATAGGCCTTTTTTTTTTTTTTTTTATAATACCTCTATTCAAGTCACTCCTTCGTGGAACCTGGGTTGGTGGGCCGACAGCTGATCTAAAAAGCAGCTCTAATGATTTTCCTAGAAATTGAACAGTTTTGATGTATATCCCTAAGAATCGTTGGCCACATTGGAAAAAAACTCTAGTTTGACCGTTATAATTTTTCGAAGTAAAAAAAAATATGTAAATTTGGCTGGAGACTATATCTAGGTCTAGAGCCAACATGGCGTAGTCAGCCGTATTACCTTAAATCCAATAAATTAGTAAATTTAAAGTTGCTTCAATTTTATTGAAGTCTATAAGCGCTGCTTACATATTTACGTACATGTAATGTAGATTAAATCTACATTCTGGACTTAGGCTAGATCTTATGAGTTCTAAATCTAGTTCATGTTTGAGGTGTTAGATCTAGTTGTCCAAATAATGAATATACTAAATTATAATCGCACAAATATACCTTCCTCGATGTCTCAATGGTCGAATCAGAAAATGCATATTTTTTTAGCTTTTGACGATGTAAGTGGTGCAATCACTAACCAAAAAATTAAAAAAAATCCTTTTTATAATTATTTTATTTGAAGTTTAATAGTGGTAGAATTGTCTTTTTAAAAAAATATATTTAAAAAAAATATTTTTCTTGTTAATTAAATATTCACAACAGAAAAATATTAATTTGTTGATTTTTTTTTTCTGAGTTCCGACCATTTACATTTTAGCCCAGAACGAACGAACGACATTCCAGCGCGCATACGAGAAGACCAGGCAGCCATCCAAATTATAAGTACACTAACTGACTGGTCGAGTGGTTTGTTAGCCTCGACCAGCATTGCTTTTTTTGGCAGGGTTGTCGACTCGGATGGGCCGTGGTTTGTGCCCTGGCCAGAGTGGTCAATCATCGCAACTCTAATGCTAAGTGCACTCTGGTCCAATCTCGTGGACCCATGAGGGGTGTGGGGGGGGGGGGGGTTCCGTTTACTTTGGACGGTTTCGAGAAAACTATGAACCGCTGTGACGCCACTGCATAGAGGACGAAGAAACAGTAGTGCGAACCACTGTGACACCACTGCATAGAGGACGAAAAAATTCTTTACGCGTTCTACATGAAGGGCGATCGGGACAAGGATTTAATTGAGAGAGAACTGGTCCATGTGAGGCAATCGGTCTGTGGGCAAGGCGACCTTAAAACTCACTGCCGGCTTAATTTCACGTGCTCTAAGAAAGTAATCTCAGCATTTTTCGTTTGCTAATAGGGTTTCAGATTCGGGAGGTTTCAGTGCTGTCTTTAGCAAAGACAACTCGGTGAGGGATTTGAACTAGAGCCCCTACTAGACAAACTAGCGGTTTATACCACTCAGCCACTAATCTTACTATTTAACTCTTTAACCATTTTCTACCATTAAAAATATTGTAGAGCTGACATTATATGTATAGCATGTCTGCATCTTCCAAGATAATCACTTTTTTAAACTGCTGTAGCTAATTTTAGAAATCCTAGTTGTAACGTTCAGACATTTTTTAGCTGGTCTACTTATCTTATCGTATGTTAATTAGCTGTCATCGATAGGGAGGTCTACTACGTTACGGGACAAACATTGATGGAAGACTAATCCTTTTAAATCATAACTTTAAGTCCTACCGTAGGCTCAAAAGTTTACATTGGAACTCTTCCAGACGTAAATAAAAAAAGATCAACTTTGCTATACCGAAGACTGGTCTATATATTAGTTGCGAAGTCACACAACATATGACAACACATTTGACACAGACATTCGGGGACGCCATATCATTAGTTTTTGGCCTTGACTTATTTATTTTCAAAATTCCATTCTTTATACTGATGATCACAACATAGATATTCTGTTACAAAAAAATCTAGATATAATCTAAAACTAGAAACTAGACGTAATTTATATTATATTAAGGTAAAAATATAAGCAAAGCTTAGATAATCTATCAATAAACTTAAAGCAAATTTAAATTTGATAAACAAGTTTTTTTTTATTGATTAATTCCTTTTAATCTAGACTTTGAAGACAATGCGCAAAATTTTCCTAAACATAAATTTATTAAACGCTTGAATCAATAAATGTATACATTACTTTCGGAAATTCTCTAACGCGATAGTCATTTCAAAAAACGCGATAGTCCTTTCAAAACCGATTTAGGCTCTACATCTGTCTAGTTCACAAGCCAAATTTACATTTCATAATTTTTTTACTTTAAAAAAATTATAACATCAAACTAGAGTTTTCCCTATGTGACCAACAAGCTAGTAATTCTTTTCTCAGCGTTATACATCATCTGTTAAATTTCTAGGAAATCGTTGGAGCCGATTTTTTTAGATCAGCGTCCAGGCTGTTTCCTGGCTAAGTCTAGGTTGGTTCCAGGTTCCATGAAAGTCTGACTTGAATAGAGGTATTGTAAAAATGACTTTCTCCAGCAATCCAAAGAGCTTAGAACTTTGAATATACGGAGCATAAAAGTGTGGGAAAATATTTTATAGTTTATTAAATAACTTTGCTTATCAATATTTCGTATTTTAAACACCGGATACACCAAAAAAAGCTTGCTGTTTATGGATTCTCCTCTACAAATGAAAATCTCTAATTACGCAGACATATACAAAATCACACTGTCTTTTTTTTTTTGGAAAGTGTTTTAAATTTCTTTCAGTCTGTGATGTAAAATTAATATGCGTGTGATGCGTGTTTCCCAAGTCTGACGTAATTACGATGTGTGCACTTCTTTCACCAGCATGGCGGATGTATGTTTTAACCTCTTCAATTGCTTCCCCACGTTTTGTTTTAGCGAAAACATTTCTGGGCAAGGAGGGGGCAGAGGTTGGTATGTTTTTAAATAGGCTTGGGATGTTATAATCGCTCGTATTTCTGGGGATTACCGGATGTGGCTCGGCGGTCGTAGTTTGAATATCACAATACAAATTATTAGCTGGTCCTAATGAAACCTTGTCTGCATGACGGTAAACCTATACTTAATGACTTCCGTAACAGAAACATATTGCACTTGTCAAATAGGGTGACGCTTGATCTCAAATGGGGCGTGGTTTTCAATGAGACAAAAAAAAGGAAATCGCTTACAACAGGCACGGTAGCTGAGTGGTAAAGCGCTTGGCTTCCGAACCGGAGGGTCCCGGGTTCGAATCCTGGTGGGATTTTTAATTTCGGGATCTTCGGGCGACTCTGAGTCCCCCCAGCTCTAATGGGTACCTGACACTAGTTGGGGAAAAGTAAAGGCGGTTGGTCGTTGTGCTGGTCACATGACACCCGCGATAACCGTAGGCCACAGAAACAGGTGATCATTACATCATCTGCCCTATAGACCACAAGATCTGAAAGGGGAACTTTACCTTACTTTTTTTAAATCGCTTCTAGCACTGTGCCGAGGAATCATTATCAAGATGTAAAATTCAAATTTTTGAAATTAAAAGAAAAAAAGCTGTCTAGTAAAATTTGTGCGTGCTTTTTTTTTTCCCAGCGGAAGTGACGATGATATTAAAGCAGAAATGGAGTGGAAGATAGCTAGTCAATCCAATTTGGTAATTTTAATTTAAACTGACTCATTTCTCTAAGTGCATTCATATATTAAATTAGGGCCGGATTTAAGCAGCGAGAGTTCCTAGGCATTTTTTTTAAACATACCTCTATTAAAGTCGTAACTTCGTGGAAACTGGAAACTTCAATACCCTGGAAGGGTGGACATGAATGTCATAAACGACTCATGGTATTTTTAACTATTTTCCCCTAATTAACACTTTCTGATTACAAACAAAAAGGTTATTGAAGTTTAATCATAACAGGATGGCTGCCTGGTCGTGCGGTTTGCGCGCTGGACTGTCGTTCGGATTTATCGATGGTCCAAGGTTCAAACCCTGCCCGCTCCCATCCCCCGTCGTCCTGCGGGAGGTTTGGACTAGGAAGTAATTATCTTCAACTCTGAAGGAACATCCGAAACATATAAAACAAACAAACAAGATAGCAAAATACAAATGAGAAAAATGAACAATTCGGAACAAGAAAAATAATCACGGAGAGAAAGAGATAATTTAATATTCATAAGTAATTCATACAAAAACAATGGCTCTCTGGTCTATACGTTGTATTAAGGAGGTATTGCATTTGTAACTTTTTCCTTGTTTGTTTAACCCTCTACCCTCTGTGGAATGCTTAAATAAGAACAGTACTTAACAGTACTGATAAGTCTAAAAGCGTGTGACAATTGTGAAGATTCTCAGTTTCTATCTTTTTTTACAATGCATCTATTCAATTCGTAACTTTTTGGAATCTGGACACGGATCTCGGAAACGGCTCTAACGATTTTCCTAGAAATTTGACAGTTGCTTTATATCGTTGGGAAAAGAATGACTAGCTCGCTGGCCAGATTGGGAAAACTAAAGTTTGACCGTTATCATTTTGAAAAGTATAAAAAGAAATAAATTTAATTTTAGCTAGAGAACTAGGAAATCTGTATCTTGAACGGACTCTACGTCATCGGGTATTTCCGCACGTAGGTATTGTTCATTCATGAGTTGGATACATTAATGTTCAGGAACACTCTACGCAACGTCTTTTAAGTCTAGATTTAAAGGCCTATCATTACGATATTCTAAAGTCTATCGCATCTTATCTTATATAGTACAGACGTTAATTCAAAAAAGAAGATGTCTAGTAGATTTATACATTCACTTCACATGATTTTTTTTGCTCGGGGGGGGGGGGGGGGAAGGGGCGGGATAAAAAAATGTTCTTTTTTTTTTTAAAATCTCACATTTATTGGTTATTAAGAGCTAAATTGTCGCTCTATAAGATTTATGATTTAGTAAGGAGGTAATGTCTCTTTTTAAAAATTATTGTAAATGTTTTTTTTTTGTGTTGTTCAAAACATTTTATCACAATACTTTCTAAAACATCAAATTAAGGGTGAGACCTGTCTGACCTCTGAGTCTACACTGTAGTAAGCCCGCCCTGCTTATGACTCAATAATTGTATAAGTAGACAAAATATACCATATCAGTGTTTAAGATCATTCAAGTTCATGTTAGATTTTATTTAATGGTTTTTTTTTATCGCCGAGTTTCTCGATTTTGTTTTTCGAGTCTGCATCATGTTCAAGCTGGAAATACTTAGTCATTCGTTAAGACATCTTATTGGATGTGACACACTCAATTAGCCGTTGTCCAAATAGAGGTTTGATGACGTCAGGCAATGAACAGGACGCATCATTAATCAGAAATGAAACATTGTCAGAAGGCATGTCACGTGATAGGCGCGTTGTGAGTTGCATCTTCCGCTAGCTGGCGTGATGAGTACATAGTGCAAGAGAGACAGAGGAAGAGCGAGAGTACGAGAAAAAGGTATAAAAAAAGGTCGAGAGAGAGAGAGAGATGATAGTGACAACTCTGCTAAGTCGTTGATTTTTAGGTCTGATTCAGGCAACCCATTCCATTCTCTAACGACATTAAAGAAGATGTGACACTTGTATGAATTTTTCCTAGCATATGAAATAAGAAATGTGCCTCTATCTTTGTGTATTTCTGAGAATTTGAATCGGTTTTTTTTTAAATTTGTAAATTATGGTTTAATATTTTATGTATTATATCTGTTCTACTATTTATTACTCTGTCATGAAGTGTCTCTAAGTTTAGTTATTTTACTAAAGGTGCTACTACAGGTCTAATCAAATTTGAAATTTTTTTTGTTATAAACCTCACAGTTCTATTTTGTATTTGTTCTAGTTTCTTTATATTTCCTAGAGTTAAGGGATCCCAGAGAGAGGATGCATATATTCTAATGTTGACCCAGCTAACTTCCAGTTTAAACAAACACAGAAGGTTGCTTACGTCAGGCTATTCACAATGACAAAACACAAACTCCCCTTAACTCTTGAAAAGTTTTGTGATGGTCGCAACACTGATAACAATGTCGTCAAAGCGATAACTGGGGCGGGGTTTTCTCCCTTGTGTCTATAAATAACTCTTTTTTTTTTTTTTTTTTTTTTTTTTTTTTTTCTTAATGAATAGCAGAGAAGACAAAATGAATACGTAGAGTCTAAGTGGCGGGTCTATTTATGAGGCAAAGAAAGAAAGAAAAGAAAAAAGGTAAGAAAGAAGAAAAGAGAAAATGGAAGGAAGAAATAAAAAAGAAGAAAGACAGGAAGAAAGAAATAACGAAAGAAAGAAAAAGGAAGGAAGAAAGAAACACACGTGGAACACAAAGTAAGAATAAAATGTTTTGGGAGGAAGAAGAAGAGAGGAGGGGGGAGGGGTCTGGGAGGAACAGAATTTTTTTTTTAAACGTCCTCTCATTTCGCTAGATCTCTGCTCTTCAGACAAGTCCAGTGAATAAGTACAGGGGAGGGGCGAGCCACACACAACGGGACATGTAGTTTAGTTAACCAGTCCTATCATTTTAGGCTGTGGCCATCGGAGCGTGAAATATCAATGTGTGCAAAAAAAAAAAAAAAAAGGGGGGGGGGGTGGAGTGTGAAACAAAAGTAAGAACTGGCTCTTGGGTGTGTTCTCTGAGGGCGTGGGAGAAGGGGTGGGATTCCTAGTGGTGGCGGGGGGGGGGGGAGATGTAATCGGGTAAACAAACAGTTTCGGCTGTAGGCATGACGATTTCATATATTTTTATGTTTATTTGGTTTGAGCGAACTTGTCTTGATTGAGCGTCTTCTGACGCACCCTGGTTCTGTTCAACTCTGCCCATAGCAGAGTCAGAGACACAAGAGCACGTCTCGCTTCAGGTTAATGCGCGCATCGATCTTACTTACGTCCAAACGTCTGTCGTGAAGTTGTGAAATAAATAATTGAAAAGAAAAAACAACTAAAATACAAGAAATAATCACAATGATCAACGCTTATATTAAATGTAAAAGTATCAATTAGTTTTGATCAATCATGTAATTATTTGTAATAGATCTAGACTGACAAACATATATTGGCTCGACTGGAAATATTTTAATCAGTTTTCATGTTTTTAGCTGTGGTCCCATCATTTGTGTTCACCAGGTGGGGGGGGGGGGGGCGGGGAGAGAGAAGACGTGGTAGCTGGGATGTTTCGGTGCTTTTTTTTTTCCAAAATTAATTAATAAATAAAGCTGCTCGAGTCTGAATTCGAAGTCGAGGGTTCAAACGTACATGGTGTAAGGCCGACTATCTAGCCACTGAGCTAACCAAGTACTTATGAAAATAGAAGTGTTTTTTTTTTAATTATCTATTGTTAGTTTCACATTTATAGCCTACGACCTAATTCTCTACACAAGGCTTACCTTTTTTTTTTTAGTTTAGTACTGTCTCAATATAAAAAATTTATTACATTAATTGATAAAATTGGAAACCAGTTTTCGACTGGTTCATGTGTTGTAATCAACAATGGCTTAATGAGTAATCGTAAAAGTTTGAAGTTGATCGGAAGTGAAAGAAAAGACGTGTGCAATATTTCATCTCTCCAGACAGACAGACAGAGCTAGTTGATATAAGCTTTGTTAAAACAACAACAGTAGTATAATAGAGTTTTATAAATTAAAGAATACCCAAATTAAAAAAAAAAAAGATATATAATAGAATGATGGGCAGATGATGTAAAGGTCAACAACTAGCAAGTGTGTCATGTGACCAGCGGAACAACCAACCGCCTTTTCTTCCTCAGATAATGTCAGATTCCTGAGTTTGACGTCCTAAACACCTCAAAATTCAAAATCTCAGTCTTCACCGAGATTTCAACCCGAGACGTCTATAATATAAAATAATATAATATAATATAATATAGGAATCGGTACATTCTTATATATATATATATATATATATATATATATAATCGACACATGCACACAACTGTCCTACGACACACACACGCTCAACGAATGGCCATCTTGTCTCTGTACCGGATGTTGTTGCGGATTTCCGTCCATGAGAAGACAGACGACTATGATCTTTCCGCCAAACAAATATTTCGTCTGTACTTTATGGGGTGACGGTTAATCTTCTGCTTGTCAGGTCGTCTGCTGGTCAAAGTTTGGTCAATGTTAGATGGATTAGTGCTGGTCAAGCTTTGGACAATGTTAGATGGATTAGTGCTGGTTAAGGTTTGGGCAATGGTCTAGTGCTGGTTAAGGTTTGGTCAATGTTAGATGGATTAGTGCGTTAAGGTTTGGTCAATGGTCTAGTGCTGGTCAAGGTTTGGTCAATGTTAGATGGATTAGTGATGGACAAGGTTTGGTCAATGGTCTAGTGGTTGTTAAGGTTTGTCAATGCTAGATGGATAGGTGCTGGTCAAGGTTACAGGTCAACATTCTAATGCTGGTCAAGTTTTTGTCTATGGTCTAGTGCTAGTGAAAGTTTCCCAGTGTCTAATGTGCTGGTCAAGGTTTGGTCAATGTTTGATGGTCCAGTGCTGGTCAAGTTTTGATCGATGTTTAAGGATCTGTTGCTGTTCAATGTTTGACCAAATGCCCAGAGTTGGAATATTCATTTAAAGGCCTGAAGTAACAGTTCGTTTTAGTCAAAATTAATGCACATCAATTTTTTTTTGGAAGTTGCAGACGACAAATTTGGATGGTGAAAATAAACAATTCTTGGTTGTTTTTTTTTTTTTTTATTCTTACGACCTATTTTTATAAATAAAAATCATATATTGATATTCTTCTTAAGACTGTTGTGGGCAGCGTGATGACACTACTTGTTCTTTGTCAGATGAGCTGGGTAGGGCTCCTATCCCTTAGGTTGATGACGCGCTTAAAAGACGGCATAACAGGGGTGTCTTCTAGAAGCGCGTAAGTTTGCCCTCACTAACGTAGAGAAAACTATCTGATAGCGAATCGCTTCTGAATAAAGAAAAGTAGAGGTCTTTTGCACAGGTCGCGGGACGCACACTTGACACCCAAAGAAACGTTCAAGCTTTAATAGACCTCAGGCGGACAACGGTTTAGCCAGCGTTAGTTTCAGCAAAAATATGCAGGTCGCAATTGGGTCTACGTATTAATGTGAAATACTGCAACATGACCTAATCTTGGACGACGAAGACAGACTTAATTATATATCGCAACCAGGGGCGGACAGGCTATATGGGCATTCTGGCAAATGCATGGATGCCGGTAGGACCACAGTAATCATATTCATTCTTGAAATCAGGTCTGTATTTTATAAGATAAGGGCCTCATGGATGTCACTTAGGCACGTATTAAATTGTTAAAGGTTTTATAGTATTCTCTTACAAAAGGGTCCCTCTGAGTGAAGTATTTATATTTACTGTACGCTTGTGTACATCTATAGATACATTATCAAACTTAACAGGATAATTTTGAGGACAAGTAGACCTAGAATTGAATTCCAATCGTATATTGCACAATTAATGGACCGGATGGTATAGAAAAGCCAGGGGCCGATTTTGACACCCTGATTAAAACAGGACTCGAAATAAATTCTTTAGAAATATAAATGTTTGCATGGGAACAGTGGCGTAGTTAGAGTGGTGGGAATTTGAAAATTACTTGAGGGGTCCCCAAATGAGTCTTCGAAATTTTTTTTTGCATTAAATATTAAATATTGCTAAAAAATGCAGGGGTTCTCAAAGAGGTCAACCCCCCTGGGCCCCCAAAATGATTGCAAATACCTAGCTACGCCACTGCATGTGAAGCGACGACATGTGATGTAATGACGATGAACTAGAGATTCTCAAGACAAAAGTATATGTTTATTTATGATTGCTTGCTTAGGGTATAACATTAATTTTATGTTTAGAGCTATATACAAAATTATGTGAAAGCTATAGTTACCCAAATAGATTCAGTTTTAGAGAATTCCTTTTTAAAAAAAACAACAAGCACCGATATTTACGGAACAATTGATTTATAAATAATTATAAATAGTTCATATTTTTAAAAAACTTTGTCGTCTATATTTAGAATTTGGTCATCTTTATAAGTGGAGACAAATTAGTGCACGTTATCAATTGCACAGTCCACAGCAGCACTTGCAGCACTCAAAACAATATGGAAAGACAAAGGCATAACCCTCGGCACCAAAAAAAAAAGACTGATACGCTCCGTGGTCATGGTCACGTTATTATGTGTTTGTGAGTCTTGGATGCTGACTAACAGAACTAGAGAGGAGGATCCTAGCAATGGGATTAATACCCTCACCTTCACCTATCCCTTAGTCTGTTGGATCGTTGGGAGACCACACAAGATCTGTCAACCGTCTTTCTCCATTCATCCCTCTTCTTTGCCTTGGAATAGAATTTCATTCACTGACATGCCTGTCCATTCTTTGATGTTGAGATGCTATAGAAGGCACACTTAAACTCTATGGTGACTATGGTCATACCACAAGGTCCCCAAGGCTCAGTCTGTGTGCTACACATTTTGAATTCACTGAAAGGCCTGTCCATTCTTTGATGTTGAGATGCTAAAGAAGGCACACTTAAACTCTATGGTCATACCACTAGGTCCTCAAGGCCTGTCTGTGTGGTACCAATTTTGAACACGTTTTTTCTCCCACACCCATTCTCTGATCAAGAGGAAACCTTTGCACAAAATATGAATTTAATTAAATTAACCGTATAGCTAATTAAATAATAGTACTTTATTTTTCTTTTTTTTTATATAAAAAAGGAAGATAAATCTTACACTATTGAGATATGTTACTGTAATTGTGCAGCTCTTCCGCTTGGATAATCCCCTTTTAATGAATTTTTTATATTAGACTTGCTTATTAATCTCTTACTATGGCGTCCATGATATTGTTTATTATACCGTATGTATCTCGGAATCTAGGTCAGTCTAAGTCTTTTTTCCGTTTCTTACGTTTTTCATTATGTTTCATTATACCGCATCCACAATTCTTCATATTGGTTTATCTTTTTTTTTTTTTATCAATGTATTTTATTGAGATCTTAACAATCAAAGAGTAAAAAAATAAAAGGAGATTACAAATCTTAACTTTCCGTGTAAAAATCGGCAATGTATTTTTTATTTTGAAATTATTCAAGGTTTTTAAAACCATAATCACGTTATTACGTGACCTTCTTTGGCAATGGGTAGATCCAAAGTTGGTAACAAATAAACCGAAGGTGTGCAGCCACAGAAAGCAAATTGCACGTGTCAATAAATGCTGACAACAAAACCTGTAAATAACTAAATTACTGCTATATCTCCACAGCTTCAGGCCACATTATATCCCATAGTTACGCTTCACTGATCAATTCATAAACATCTTAATAAATATATGCAAGTTGGGTTAGCCAGGCACAAAATAGCAAAATGTGTATTCAGAAATTCTCCCAGTGTTTCCTGATCTATTTATTTCTGACGTACAGACGTGACCTAGTTTCCATTCAACTTTGCGATCATTTGACGTCGCTGGAGCATTATTTTTAGCTCCAATCGTGTATGTGTGTACGCAACCAAGGAGGAATGTCTCAAGCAGTGGTAACAAAATAAAAAAAAGAGCGCAAATAAACAACAACAACGCATTGGAATCTTCATTGAACTTTTACAGATGGACTTTGTTCTAGATCTAGTGGACGTTATTGGGGCTGACTTTGACGCACAAATGAAAATAGCTTTTCAAAATTTCCATAATTTCACATTGAACTATTTTTCTAAAGCCTAAATTCTTTTTAAAAATCGCCCGCTTATGGACAGTTCGCATTACACCAAAGAGCTTTCTTAAAATAAAAATGACCCTGAAAGAGAAAAAGCCGCCATTAGTTTTATGTTGTCTGTCCGTCCGCCACTCTGTCACATTTAGATCTCAAAAACTAGAAGCAAAATTTAAAATACGATTCTGCAAAGTTGTTGTGCAATGGTTACTTTTTATCTTCTGTACGCGAACTATTTATGATGTTTATTGGACAGATGATGTTGATGGAACAGATGATGCTTATTGGACAGATGATGTTGATAGAACAGATGATGCTTATTGGACAGATGATGTTGATGGGACAGATGATATTTATTGGACCGATGATGTTGTTGGAACACATGATGTTTATTGGACAGATGATGTTGATGGAACAGATGATGTTTATTGGACAGATGATGTTCATGGAACTCATGATGCTTATTGGACAGATAATGTTGATAGGACAGATGATAATGACATCACAGATGATGTTGACATCACAGATGATGTTGACATCACAGATGATGTTAACATCACAGATGATGTTAACATCACAGATGATGTTAATGGAAAATATGATGTTGATATGACAGATAACAGATACAGCACAGATAAACTTATTTGGGCAGATGATGTTGACATCACAGATGATGTTGATAGGACATATGATGTTGACATCATCACAGATGATGTTGATGGAAAACATTATGTTGATATGACATAATATATACAGAACATATGATCTTGTTTGGGCAGATGATGTTGACATCACAGATGATGTTGACATCATATATGATGTTGATAGGACAGATGATGTTAACATCACAGATGATGTTGACATCACAGACGATGTTGATGGAACACATGATGTTGATATGGCACAATATATACAGCACAGATGATCTTGTTTGGGCAGATGATGTTGACATCACAAATGATGTTGATAGGACATATGATGTTGACATCATCACAGATGATGTTGATGGAAAACATGATGTTGATATGACATAATATATACAGCACATATGATCTTGTTTGGGCAGATGATGTTGGTAGGACAGATGATGTTGACATCACAGAGGATGTTGATAAGGCAGACGATGTTGGTTTGATGATGTTGATAGGATATATAATGTGGATAGCACAGATGATGTTGATAGGATAGTTGAGGTTGTGTTCGCGTGTTTCTATGAGAATGTCGTGCTATGTAAAACTAGTTTATCTTCAAGACTTGTTTAAAATCTATGTTATGTTCTCACAGCCTCTTGAGTCTACATGATGTTTGTGAACAGCGCTACATACATTCATTTGCTATTATTATTGCGAGAGCGTGTGTGTGTGTGTGTGTTATGTGTGTGTGTCTGTGTATCTTGTCAGATTATGGACTTGGCCTAGTAACTTGTCCGGATAGTTCGTTCTTTTGCCCGGACGTCCTCAATTACTTTCACAAGACTCTTTGCCCGGATGTTATTCATCACCTTCATTGCTCCCTCACTAGACTGGACGTTTTCGATTATTTCATTGCTTACATACGTGTCTGGGCATTTTCGATTACTTTAATGGTTCACTAACTTGTCTGGGCGTTTTCGATTACCTTCGTTGTTCATTTGTCTGGACGTTTTCGATTACCTTCATTGTTTACTAACGTGTCTGGGCGTTTTCGATAACTTTAATAGTTCACTAAATTGTCTGGACGTATTCCATTACCTTCATTGTTTAATCACTTACCGAACAATTTTGATTATGCCCAAAGTTCGGTCTCTTGTACGGATGATTTTAATTATATTTATTGTTAAATTTCTAGCCCGGACGCCGCGATCACCTTCATGGTTCAGTGATTTGTCCGGACAACATTGATTACATGCCTTCACGTTGATTTTCTATGACATGAGAATAAAATTGAAAAACTATATTTAGAATGAACAATAATGGAAGTTTGCTGTATAAATAGTCCGAGTCCACCCTTATTTAGGGTCCTCCCTTGTTAATATGCAAATGTGTTTACACCTCTCTTGCACCCGAAAACAAATATGCGTACTTTAAGTCTGAAAGAGGCTAAATAAGGATGCATAGGTGGGAGAAAGAACTCGGTCGAAGTCTCTGGAAAAGAAATTAAAGTTACAAAAAAAAATAAAAATAAAACAACAATTTAACACTGACACACGAGGGATTCACAGGGATTGCCTTATCTATAACTTAACGCCAGTTATTCTGTGTTACCCCGTGTCAGCTGATTATTTGCAGACGACCCGATCTGTTTTTCTCATTGAAGCGTATCGAAAGTTAGAATAGCGAGCAGAGTTCTTTGAATTTGCATTTCTTGTATATTTGTTGCTTGTTAGTTGACGAGACTGTTGGGCTGAACATTGAACTTTTAAGAGACACAGATATTTCTTAACTGCTGGCAGAATATTGACACTGCAGTAACTGGAAGTACAAGAGGATTGTGGGAAATTGCAGCCTACGTCATCAGATATGAAGTTTCGCTCTATTAATAACAAGCCAACAAATCAAATGTGCATTTATACTTCTAGAGAACACAAACATATAAGTCTGTGTATTAGTTTCGCTAATACTTTTTAACAATCACAAACATTTTAAATCTTCACTTTCCCCTATCTCTTAGTCTGTTTGACCGTTGGGGGCATCATACTACGGCATCATACTACGACAACATCAGCCTCATAAACCACCCAAGCAAAGTGCTGTTAAAAATAATACTAGACTGGCTACAACCGATAGCAGATAAAATTATATCGGAAGAACAGGCGGGTTTTAGGTCGCAACACAACAGAACAAACCCTGAACCTCAGGCTACTCTGAGAGAAATACGTTCATAATTTATTACCAACAGAATCTTTTTCATGATTTTATTGATTTCATTTTCAAAATTTTATTCTATAGTGCTTAAAAGCGCACACAAAACAGCCATATACCTTAAAAAAAAAAGACATAGCTAATTAACACTTTTAATAATGGCGGAGTGTACTAATTCTATAGCCAATCTATTTATGATTTGAGTACTGTTTAGAGATTGTCCAATAGGCCTGACATTTGAATCATTGGTATAATTGACTACAGCTAAAGTTTATTATTAGTAATTATAAATGAGAGTTAAAAATAACACACATTAAAACGTATAATACATTTCTTTTTACTTTCTCTATGGCTGCCAATTATTTTCCTTTATTCACCACAATTCAAAGTTGCTTAAGAAATAAAAAGACCGCTTAGTTCACTGCTATTTGTCTACAGGAGGGACTTCATGCCGCTCTTAGAACTAAAGAAAATCCACACATATAACATAAGAAGAGGCCCATATAGTGAAACCAGCTGTTGTAGCCTGTCGTTAATAAAATCTAACATTATAAAGATTTATTTTAAACTTGTGTTCAGACCTCATCAACTTTGGTTAAAGTCACTTTATTAAAGTGTAGACCGATTTACTATAACACTGGTAGAGCCACATGATTTAATGGTAGCTGACAATTACTTATTAGACGTGTACTATATAGATCTAGTCCTTGAATGTAGAGAAAAGTACGTTCATATATTGAACGACACACACACACACACACACACCAAGTATCTAGACTGATCTCAAGAGTCCAACAAAAAAAAAATCCAACAAAGCATTAGAGTTTATTAAAAGAAATTTCTATAAATCAAATAAGAACATAAAACTAAAATGTTATTTAACCTTGGTTAGGCCAATAATAGAATATGCATCCACCGTTTGGGACCCCTCAACTCAAGAAAACATTAAGAAACTGGAACAAACACAAAATAGAGCAGTGAGATTCATAACAAACGAATAGTCACATTTGACTAGAGTAACACCATTAGTAAAATCACTAAATTTAGAAAGCCTTCAGGACAGAAGACTCAAAAGTAAAGTAGCAATTATACATAAAACACTGAACCATAATCTTCAAATACAAAAACAAAATTTAATAAAATACTCTGAAAGACACAAAAATAAAGGCACATTCCTCGTCCCATATGCTAGGACAAATTTGTACAAATACTCCTTTTTCCCTAGTGCTATTAAAGCATGAAATGGGTTGCCTGAGCTAGTCAGGAAAACCAGTGACTTGGCAGAATTTAAGTCATTGCATGACGCGTAGGACGTAATCATCTTCTTTTTTGAAGTAACGTCTGTATTATATAAGATAAGATAAGATAAGTGTTTCGTTACAAAGTGCTCGAGTCTATAAATGTCATTACTTTCACTGTTTCAGTGGGATAGGTCAACTCAAGCTTTTGTGAATTCACTCTGCCTTTCTGGAGAAGTCTTGTGGACGTTATCTCTAGCTTCCCATCCTTGGATCAAGTTGAAACTTTGCACAATTATTCACTGTCCTTAACAAAACATAAATCCAAAAAAAAATTAAGCTAATTAAGACAAACAGACACAAACACTCTTTTGTTCCCCTGGCAATCAAATCATTAAATAAGAACAATGTGGTATAAACTTTGTCACATGTAAATTATGAGTGAGTCTGGTGTGAATGTACACTTTGGTTTCTTATAGTTATAATGTTTTTTGTTTGGTGTAATACACAAATTGTAAGACAAATTTCCATACGGACAATAAAGATTATTATTATTATTATTATTATATATAGAAAAAGGGACCTCAAGACTGCTCAACACACTTCTGCACGGACTCATAACTCAGAGATCGGCTTGACTCTAGACCCCTTAAGATAAATAATGACCGAAGGGAATGTTTTGCCTTGGAAATGCACATATTTTTTTTTAAATGCTTGTAACATTAAGCAACATTTTAAAACATTGGAACCAATTTGAATTTAAGAGGTAGGCTATATATTTACAAAGCTTATATCAACTCTGTCTGTCTGGTAAAAAGTTTGTACACGTTATTTCTCCAAGACCCAATCTCGGATCAAGCTGAAATTTTCCACAATTATTTATTTTACATGACAACACAAGAATCAATAAAAAAAAATAACCACATAGTTAATTAACTATTGGTTATTAATTATGTTGTTTGGTATTTCAAAAACGCTATAAGATTATAGTTTTTTTTAGCCATTAATGAACATCTCTCATTTTTCTACCCATATAATTATATCTATAAATCTCTATATACATTTTATTATTCTAACTTTCCTGACTAACGCAAGTGTTTTAAAATGTAAATTGCACTCTCCACTTATAGGTAGGCCTATCTATTTTATTACTTCTGCTTATGTTAATTCTGTGTAAGTGCATAAGACGAGTAATATAGAAATATTCTATTTTTGCTTGGGGTCAAGGGTCATATGATGTCACCGAAGTATTGAACACTTACACTTTTTTGTTTCCTCCCTACATAATTGATTGCACCATGTCACACTTGTCACGTGACAGTCGAAGTCTTACATTTCATTTCGCTCTTTGAAGATCGCGTCCCAAGTTTTACTTCACACGGAAAGTATCAAAAACAGAAGCAGAACCGATATTCTCCCACGGTTCCTCTTTACATTTTGAGCACCTCCCCGGCCCCCCATTCAAAATTCTCATACAAAACCTCCCCCCCCCCCTCCCAAATTAAAAAAAAAAATAACCACCTCACCCCTTTAATTACGTGTGATATTATCCAATAGAAAGTGTGGGTTGCTGGCCTAACATTGTAGGAGCTAAGCTGTTGTTGGTGGTGGTGGCAGTGGTTCGTTCATCATACGTCGTGTCACTGCGATGGATTATGGGAATGAGCCCTGGCGGTTGAATAGAGACAAGTAACAAGTGAATTACGCAACAAGCGGTTGCATTTTCAGGCTGAAAGTGAAAGACGCTATTGAGCTGCACCTAAATAATAAAACAACGTGTGTAATCAAACTACACATACACACACAGGCATACACACACACACAGGCGCACACACAAGAACATTGAAATATTGTCGAAATATCAAGTCTAGTCTAGCTGAACATAAAAGTAGAAGTAAAAAAAATGTTTCAAGAAGGTTTAACATAGAGCTCAGTGAAGCGAGGACATCAGGACACTGCCAAGGACTTTGATAATCAAGCACAGTCAAAACAGGAAAATATGCCTTACAGTTGGGGGTCATATAAACAACAAGATTCTAAATTTTCTTATATTTTCATTTACAATATAAGAAAAACTCGAATGCACTTTATATTTTTATTAGCAATAACTTCTCATTGTACGAATATTTAAATAAATATTTAAGTAATTTTTGTTATTATTAAACCAAAAATTAAAAAAAAAGGAATCTTGGCAAAGTGATTTGGCCGCCCCCTTACATTCGGCCGCCTGCGTGCAATGCACACATTTCACAATAGGTAGCGGCGGCCCTGCATAAAACACTAAATCATAACTTACTAATAGAAAAACAAAACTCAGAAAGACACAACGATAGAGGCACATTTCTTATTCCTTACGCTAGAACAAATTCGTACAAGTGCTCCTTCTTTCCTAGTGCCATTAGAGAATGGGATGGGTTGCCTAAATCAGCCAGGAAAACCAACGAGTTGGCATACCAAGTCATTGATTAACATGCATGACTAGATAGACACATGAAATGCGTAGGACGTAATTAACTTCTTTTTTGAAGTCACGTCTGTTGTGTTTAAGATAAGACAAGAAGGCCTGAACACTGACCTGTAACGTCACAATCTGTGGGCAGTTCAGACCGATAGCTCGTTGCCACGTCACAGGTCTGTACGACGTGGCAACGAGGTATTGATCTAAAAATAACTGCATGTTAATTAGAGACTAAAATTCTGCTTAGCGATTGGTTTTTCCGGCGGATTCAAGCAACCCGTTCCATACTCTACTGATGTAAGGAAAGATGGATCACTCGTACACTAAATGGTATTGATGAAACAAATTGGATTAAAATTAACCCAGATTGAGAGGGAAAAAATTATAAAATGTTTGTTTTGTTTTGCATGTTTCGGATGTTCCTTCAGAGTTAAAGATAATTACTTCCTAGTCCAAACCTCCCGCAGGACGACGGGGGATGGGAGCGGGCAGGGTTTGAACCCTCGACCGTCGATAAATCCGAACGACAGTCCAGCGCGTAAACCGCACGACCAGGCAGCCATCTAACCAAGAACTGCCACAGTGTTTTGCACCCATTAAACCGGAAACAGTCTGCTTCCCTGTTTAAATGAATTAGTAAAGAAGAAAAATCAAGCTTAAAAACTCAATGACCATAATTGTCTAGCGAGATAGGGTTATTCGCGTCCATGGTCTATTCTCAGTTCAATGATTCAACACGTCTGCTCTACATGTCAAGGTCTAGTCTTTGAAAATGACAAGTTCTTGTAGTGTTGCTACAGGTTGCGACATTTTTTTTTTCTAAACGTAACTTATAGTTCGTAAAGACATTGCGGTAGATACATGGAAGTCCATTAATGGCTCTCTCTCCCTCTCTCTCTATATATATCTAATGTATAAAGTAGAATGTAAGGAGTATGTATGTGTGTGTGTGTATGTAAGTATGTCCCTAATAGAAATCTCAACCATCTGACCAATCTATATAAACCTTGATACAAATGTTTCTAAGATCATGGCGGATATCGTACTGTTCCCCCAAATGAATGTTTTATTTTTTTTTCACATTAAATATTACATGTGACATGTAATCTTTTAATATTTTCTAATTCTCTAGCCAAATTTTAATTAATTTCTTTTATACTTTGTGTTGATTAACATGAACGAATAATAACAAAACTCTAGGTATAAGCTATAGACACCAAAAAAACAGCTGTTTAATCTGACGCCATCTTGGTTGACAACAACAGTTACAAGGGATGTTACTCCCAAACCTCGAGTGGTGCAACCTATATAAAAACACATATACTTAGTAAAATTATCACGGCCGAACAAGAGTTTTCTCAGTGTGGCCAACAAGCTAGTAACTCTTTTCTCTACTGTGAAATTTCTAGGAAAATCGTTTTTGAGATCCATGTCCAGGATTTTCCCAGCCACACAGAGGCTTATACGAAGTTGCCACTATGGTACGAGTTGAATAGAAGTATTGTGATGAAAGAGAGTTGATACGAAGATCAAATACTAAACATTGAGATATTGTACAGGTTAGAGCTCATTTTTTTGTTGATTTAGTTGGCAACAGGGCAATTCCATTTTACGTCCTTATAGGCAGGAATGTCAAACACGGCAAAGTGGTCGCGAGACGCATGCGGTCCGCTTGGCCACCTCAAAAATTATCAAAATAATGTTAAACTATTACTGTGGAAAATAAGAGATGACAAGCTACCTGAATTCTTTTTCTTCTTCTTCGATCTCATTGTTATGTTGGAGCGTTCAGATGACCAGACCAATACACGAGACGAACTGCGCAGCGGCCTCCAAACCAGGTCCCACACGGGCCTCCTGGCAAAAGAGCAGTTTTGGAGGACGTGGTCGGTATTACTTGAATTGAAAAATAGTATTTGTTAAAGTGAACAACGAGAGTGAGTCTGTAGTGAAAGCAAGCTAAATTCTGTCAAACGTAATCGCAAGCCATAGCAAATCATTCAGTGAATGTGATTTTATGAAGGAAAGTGTTGTTAGAGCCGAAGTTATTTGACCAGAAAAGGGGAAAGCATTAAAAGAAATAGCGTTAACTAGGAACACTGTGGCAGACAGAATAAATGACATGTCAGTCAGCTTGCGTGAACAATTAAAAAACAAAATAGTTGATTTTGAATTATTTTCATTGGCTCTCGATGAGTCAACTCATGTAACAGGTGTAAGACAGTTGGCTATATTCATAAGGGCCTGTGAAAGGAATTTTGAGATACAAGAAAAGCTAATTGAGCTCTGTTCTATGCATAACACCACAACAAGCGAGGATGTTTTTGAGAAATACAGGAGGGGATATTGCAGTACGGGGGACGTGCAGGATTCGAACCAGGAGCTCGACCAAGCAGCCATCCGAAACACATTGAAGGAGGAAATTTTCTCTTCGGAATTATGTGCCATTCTTTAGCTCTGCACTGTGCTTAATATTTTTAAAAGTAAATAGAGATTGTCGTTGTGCTGGCTACATCATTCCCTTGTCAGTATTTCGTCACGTAATAAGATCTTTTTTAAAGGGACGTATGTAACTTTTAGGATAAGACAAGCTCAACATCCGCTCCAGAGACCGATAGGTCCTGAGAGGAAACTTCAGATAGCTCAAAAGTAGTTAGTGTGTCTAGATAAAGAAAGGCAAAAGAAAAATGGAAAGACTTTAGGCTAATAAAGGCAACGAGCCGACCTGCGGCTTATCATACGCCGCTATCTTTGTGAGGGCAAATGAGTATGTGCGCATGCCTGGAGAGCGAGAAAGGCGCGGGTGCGGGCGGGAGGAGGGTTAGAGAGTCGGCGTGCTGCGTGAGAAAAGACTATTTGTTCTCCCCCCCCCCCTTCTTGTTTTTGTCTGAGCCGCGCTATCTGTCGCCGCGAAAGTTACGTGGGGTAACTCTAGTCCGACTTGAAGAAATAAAAGAGTTATCTTTCCATGACATTTTCATCGAGGGTTAGAGAGTCGGCATCCGTGCGTGGTGTCCCGCATGGTTGGGCGAGGTAGAGAATTATATATACAGAGGATGGCGCCCTGCAACAAGACTAGGGTGGCACCCTACATCTGGTCATCAGTGCATCTACAATAAAGAAATGCTCTCGTACTATATTTACAATGGAGAGCTCTGCGCTCCATGGACTCAACGCTTCTAGCTGTGCCTCGTTTTTTCCCTTCAAAAGTTACGGTTTGCGGGCTTTTTCAGTGCATGGATCAAAGGTTTGGAACTCGCTCCCCACTGATCTAAGACAGACAACATGCGTCACTACACTCAAGAAGAACATTAAGACCTTCCTGTTCAAAATCTATTTAGATTAATTTGTCATTTAAGTCTCATGTTTGTGTCTGTTTATGTTCTCTTTCGCATTGAGCCTACACTGTTTGTTAAATGCGCTATATAGATTAAATTATTTTTATTATTCATTATTATTATTATTAAATTATTTTTATTATTCATTATTATTATTATTAAATATTATTATTATTATTATACATTATTATTATTATTATGTTAGAAACGAACGAATATCTAGCTCACATGGTCGAGTTTCATTAAAGAGAAACAAAAGTCCATTTATCAGTGTCCACTGAGGAATTTTCTGGTGATGTGGCAGGTCTGCAGCAGTACCGCCCTCTAACAGGCAACGAGAATGTTCCTAGAAAAGTTAAGGGCCTTGAAGGTATATGTGAGGTATATATGAGGTCAGTTGTTATTATCCCCTCGGTTGATATAAAAATATATAAATACTAGTCGACCGGCGGCGTAGCATACGCCACTATTTGCATGGCCGGTCTTAGGCCACTGCAACCTATGCGACCGCAGTTGGCCCCCACTTTCAAAGGATCCGCACTTTCATAGGACCCGCGCTAATTTAAGCTGTATAAATTATTAAATTAAACCAGGAGCTCCAGGAAATCTCCCGAAATTGTGTAATCAGGTGAAAGAAGCCTCTCGCGCCTCAAAGTAATGAAGAATTATTGGAGGTCAACAATTCTCAAAGATAAATTGAAACATTTGGTAATTCGAATAGGGCCCCACAATGCGTAAGTTCGGCCCTGCTTTTTAGTGTTCGTAAAATGTTTGTTTTACATGTTTCGGATGTTTCTTCAAAGTTGAAGATAGTTTACTTTTTAGTCCAAACCTTCGCAAGACGAAGGGGGATGGGAGCGGGCAAGGTTTGATAGACCAGCCGCAGCCATCCGTAGCGACGAGTGAAAACTTGAAAACCCACGTGTTCTCCCCCCCCCCCCCCCCTTTTCTATTGTTTTCTCGTGGACTATCCGCAGAAATAAGAGTGTGATCTTGCCATCATTTCTTCTTATTTAAACTGTTGAGGAAGAAGAGAATTATATATATATATATATAGAAGATATATAAATTGTTATTTTGGATAACTTCCATAAACGCTTAATCTCTAACCCTAGGTTCCCATATTTTCGTTGTTTTTCCATTTCTGTTTTTCTTATATGATGAGATAGCAGTACGGCGATGTGAATAGTGGTAGCGTTTTTTTTTTAAAATCAATCAGGGCGATTAAAATATACCTTTATTATTATTTTTATTATTATTATTGTTTATGTCCAAATAAGTTGTTTTTCTGTTTGAATCTTGTAAACCATTTTGATATTTTAGATCATATCTAGCTTAATGTCATCCTAGAACTTATAAAACGCGGACAATATATCAGAAATCCAGCTATACCGAACTAAATCAATACAACAAACAGTTGAGGGCTCTGACTGAACAAGTGCTTCGAGGATTAAAATCGTAAAAAAAAATATAGACTGAATTAATTTTGTTTCCCAGCAGAGAAAGTCATGACCTAGATATCTGCTTTTGTATCTCCTGCTGACTTGGGGTTGTATGTACCGTCACCGGAGTGAAATCATGAAATAAGCCTTTTCAGGAGTATGCTGTACAGCCGAGTCAAATGGGGAAAAAGAGGGTGGGGTGGACTGACCCAGAGAGGGGGTGGAATACTGCAAGCTTTAATTTAAATGATTGAAGTTCTGCCTTATGCCGTGTCACAACAAACAACACGGTGGCCATGACATTGGGAAAAGCAAAAGTCGCAGACGATACAACATGGCTGCGGGTGATGATTGGTGACGACAATCCTCGTGCAGACGACATACCTCAGTTTAATAAAAAGTCTTTTTTATTTCATATCCAATTTATTCTTTGGACCAAGAAAGTGTTACATGAATTGGAACTGTCCAAGAATAATGTCGGTGAAGCCAGAGATTCTTATGACATTTAAACTAAAATACAAAATAAAAAGAACTTTCGTAAAACATTTTTATGATAGATCTAGCCCTAAGACATGTATTGTCGTGTACAAACTGTGGTAAAGGACGGCTGCCTGGTCGTGCGGTTTGCAAGCTGGACTGTGGTTTGGATTTATCGATGGTCCCGGGTTCAAACCCTGCCCGCTCCCATCCCCCGTCGTCCTGCGGGAGGTTTGGACTAAGAAATAAACTACCTTCAACTTCTGAAGGAACATCCGAAACTTGTAAACATTTTACAACAAACAAGTTGGCCGCATTGGAATAGGCCTGTTTAGTCACAACTGTGTCTGCACTACACACTGATACCTATCCAGAACACTAATTCACCTGGACACATCCATTGCCATTGGAGATAAAGATTGACATTTTGTTTTAAAAAGGCTTTTTATATTTTTATGTTTGTATGTGCAGTTATTACCTGGATTCATGAATACATTTCTTGGGAAGATTTTTATGAACCGCTAGGCAGACAAGATCTTGAATGAGGAAGTGTGGCAAAGAACTAATCAACAGCCCATTGAAGTAGATATCCTCCAGAGACGCTGGAGATGGATTGGTCACACCCTTCGCAAGGCTGCATCTAGCATTACAAGACAGGCCCTCAACTGAATCCCCCAAGGTAAGAGGAAGAGGGGACGGCCCAGGAATACATGGCGCCGAGATTCGGAAGCAGTTGAAAACAGACGGGCACGACCCGGGGGCAGTTGAAGAGATTCTAGGATTTTAGGAAGAATAGCGAATTGTAAACAGACTACTTTTGACAGCTTCAGAGAGAGGCAGTTTTTATGAGCGTAGAGATGTAGCTTGACGACATTCGACAGTTCCATTCGTTATTATTAGACTTCTTGTTCGACATTCGCTATCAGTGTCGACTAACTTATATTGTTGGCGTTTCGCCTGTGTTAGTTGATTTCTCATTTGAGTGTTACCCCGTTTGACTTATCTGCCCATGACACAGCGCTGAAGCGCCTAACAAAACACTGCTCAAGGCACAGCTAGTAGTCAGTAAGTTATTAAGCAAAGATTTAAATTTAAGAGTCAAAAAGTAAAGGCGGTTTGAAGACTCAACAAGGGGAGAGAATAAAGTTTACAATAAACAAATATTACGAATTAATATATGAAGAGGCCCTAATTACAGCTACAAAAATGAACCACACATTTAGAACATGTGTCACACTTTGCCCCCCCCCCCCCTTTTTTTTTAAATATAAGGTTAAAGTTGTTTTATTGAACGCAATATTTGTGACCAATGGTGCGTGAAGACTTTAACTAGGTCGAAATAACTTTTACAAAGATATCCTCTATGGATTTAGTTTGGAATGCACTATACAATCCAGTATTTATTAATTTTTTTCCCCTTGAGTACACCACACATGCATACATCCCTACAGTGAGAAAATTGCTATATTTGTATTATAACTTTGTTATGGTTTTATAACGTCTTTATCTGTTACAGAGATATTCGTTTTTGTTTACACTGTGGATTTCGTCTCGGAGACAGCAAAAAAAAAATATAAATTCAGCGGAACACTTCGCCTCTCCTGAGTATTTAACGGAACACTTTGCTTATTTATCAGATAGATTAATTCACGTGGTGGCCTACTACTAGTTAATTATTCCAGTAGTTCGAGGAGCACCTATTAAGTTCGCGGGAACATTAAGGTTTTGCGGAACACAGTTTGGGAAGCACTGTTTTACATGGAGCTCAAATTTTTTAAGGTATGGGGGACATGTGTCACTGATAAAATAAAAAAATCATGAAGCCAAATAGAACCGCTACTCTGCGGCTTTGTTATGTAATGTCAACATTTTTTAGGGGCCGATTTCCCTATAGCAGGGGACAGACTATATTATAATTATAATATTGTAATCTAAAGGGTAAATTATGTAAAAGGTCGTTACTCTGGCAGACAGTAAACGAGGGTGTCATGTGGATAGCAAAGCGGCCAACAGCCTTTACTTTCCCAAATTAATGTCGTCACGTATACATTACAGTTGGTTAGACTCAAGGGCGTCCTTAAAATCCCGAAATTCAAAATCCCAGTCTTCATTAAGATTCGAACCAGAGACCCCCTCAGTCCTGAAATCAAGCGCTCTACCACTCAGCCACCACGACCCTCGTGCCCATTGTGACTCAACATCACTTAGTATGAGGTTTGCGGCAATGGCGTTTACTCGAAGGAACACTTGGAGTAAAAAAAATGGGGTCAAACTGCTTTTATGTAAATAGGTCACAACCTATTAGTCTTCATAGTAGCAGAAATAGCCAATTAAGTATAAAAATTACACTCTTTGTGTTGCAGAGTCTTCCAATTACATGTGATTGGCATGCTCTCTAAGGAGCAGAGGGAACCAATCAAGTATCATCAGCGTGCTTTCGAAGAAGCTGAGGCAACTAAGCAAATGTCATTGAGAAATAATAAATCAGCTCAAATGATTCATTGATGTCTGTCTGTGGCGGATCTATAAACAGACTCAGCAGAGTTTATGTCTCTATCACGGGTCAAATTACACGAAGCAGGAAGTCGTGATCAGTACTTGTAATCGCCCTATGATTCAGAAATGTATTCATCCGCGTTGCAGATGATACAATACATCGGTTTACATAGCAATATATATATATTGTAAGCATTAATGGCCAACCACTAGAAATTGTTGATCCCTTTTGTTACCTTGGCTCCATCATATCCAACAACACCCTACTGGATAAAGACATAAACAACAGGATAGCCAAGGCAATGGCCACCATGTCACGGCTGCAGAAAAGAGTCTGGGACAACATATTGCTGACTAACAGTACTAAAGCCCTAGTCTACCGGACCTGTGTGTTGAGCACCTTGCTGTACGAAAGTGAAACATGGTCAACCTACTCATGGCAGGAAAAAAAGCTGAATGTCTTCCACCTCTGATGCCTAAGGCGGATCTTTAAAATAAGGTGGCAAGATAAGATAACCAATGAGGAAGTGCTACAAAGAGCAGGGTGCCAGGATATCCGCTCTGTTATCAGCAGCAGACGCCTTGGCTGGCTTGGCCACGTTCGTAGAATGCCAGAAGGTTGACTTCCACAGGACATCCTGTATGGCGATCTAATAGAAGGCAGGAGAGCCGCTGGTCGCCCACTTTTACGTTATACGGATGTATGCAAACGCGACATGAAGCTCTTCAAAATCGACACTGGCAAACTGGGAAGAGGTGGCACTGGACAGATCCTCATGGAGAGAGAGCATAAAGGAAGGGTCAAAGATTGCAGATGTCATACACAACAGAAGCAGAAAGAAGGATGAAAATGCAACGGCGCCTGGCGATTTTATATGCCCAACCTGCGATCGCAGCTGTGTATCAAGGATTGGCCTCTTTAGTCACACAAGAAGTTGCAAAGGGAAAAGATCGTCTCTCGAGACGTAAAATGCCACACACACACACACACACACACACACATATATATATATATATATATATATATATATATATATATACGGTTCGGCCTATAAAGAAAAGTAAAGTTCTACCTTTCAGGCCATGTGGTCTATTGGGAAGATGATGTAGAGGTCATCTGTTTCTTGTGGCCTACGGTTTACGAGGGTGTCATGTGGCCAGCACAACGACAAACCTCCTTTACTTTTCCTCAACTAATGTTAGGTACCCATTAGAGCTGGGTGGACTCTGAGGCATCCAAATTAAAAATCCCGATCTTCACCGGAATTCGAACCCTAGAACCCCGAAGCTTTACCGCTCAGCCACTGCGCCTCCGGCTAGGGCTAAATTTAGATTTTTGTGATGGCAATTTTATTTCATTGCAATAGATACTATACTTCACGGGCTAAAAATATGTTAGGCGGATCACTATAGTGTGGCTTGTTTATGGGGAGTGGGCGTTTTGGGCCATAATAACAAACACAAGGAACAAATTCACTGGCGTAGCCGGTGTGTAATGATAGTCTAATTATATAAACACCATCAGGAGACTGTTCGATTCCAGATGAATGTATTGTAAATCAACAATTGCAAAAAAAAAAAAAAAAAATACAATTAGTTCCAAAAGCCATTCAATCAAGCTAGCCTACCAATGAAAACATACCGGAACCAAATGACCAAGACACTGGACAAAAACAGCATTCTCGATATGGGCAGAAAGGTACACGTTAAATAAAATTAGAATTTTCTAGAATTAGAATTAGAATTAGAATTCAAAGGAATCATTTAGTGCCAGCTCTTTTTTTGTATACTTATTTTTTCGATACTTAAAACTTCACGTCATAGAATCTATCAACAAAAACTGGAGGCTTTTAGGCAATTGGCTTCTAAACCCGAGTGGGAAGACTGGGATTTTCAATTTTAGGATCTTAAGGGCGCGTCTGGGTTCAGACAGCTCTTAAGGGTACCTGACAAGAATCGGGGAAAAATAAAGGAGGTTGGTCGTTGTGCTGGCCACATGACACCTTCGTTAACCGTGGACCACAGAAACAGAGGACCTTTACATTATTTACATTTTAGACCGCTTGGTCTGCAAGGGGAAGTTGTTTTCACTAACAAATCTAATATTTATACTAAACAATGTAAACAGTAGGGATTGCGACATTTGGTCTAATCCAAAAAATGTTAGGTATCTGAGTCTGAGATATGCTATAGCCCAGTGATGCCCAACAGAAATCGACCTGCAGGCCATTTTAATTCCCGACACTGGTGTCGCGGGCCACATAAACGAAAAGGTACAAAAACGAAATTGGCCCTAAACTATTTGATTAGAAACCCGTGGATCAATACTTACATTCATTTTTTCATGCGTCAGAAAACAGCTTCATTTCTCTACTAAAAATATGAGCAACAGTGTTGCTAGCTTTACCAACGACTCATTTTCTGGTCTCTTCTTGGTAAAGTTCCTATTAATCTTCCAATCTATTGACGTAGTTTAACAATCTTTTAATTCGCGGCTCATACCAAGAATGACGTCATATTTGTTGTATAATGCCGTTTATGTGTTGTTCGCTTTTAAAACAGCCACACTTTATTCACTAATCAAATAAGTTGGTTTATTATCATGTTCCACATAGAAATAAAGGCCCTTTCTCTTTTTTTTTGTTGTGTATTCTACATTAAAAGTCCCATTTCATAAGCTCAAAAATGTTAAAGGTCATGGTACTAATCAATCGGATAAAAATTGAGGGCCCTAACGTAGGTAAAGAGACATTTTTCAACCTTGGGGGTGGGAGAGTAAGCGGATTTAACAATTTTGACATTTCGGCGGGCCGGATGGAACCACGTCGCGGGCCGGATCTGGCTCGTGGACCGTATTTTGGGCATCCCTGCTATAGCCTAATAGCCTATAGAGACAAGCAAAATTTTAAAAAATCCTTTCAACAACAAACAAACAAAGCTTATCGGAAGGAACTCCGCACGAACAACTATATCTCTCAGGAAAAACTCAATCATTTAAACTATATCTTTCAATAATATACAAGCTATTTCCCTTGTTCAATATTACACAAAACAATTAATTACGAATAATTAATTGACTAATTTTTTAAAATTGATTCATATCTAGTATATAGCGATGAAACATTTTGCTAAAGTTTCAACTTCATCCGCGAATGGGTGTGGGAGAAATAACTTGTGCAAACTTTTCATCAGACAGACAGACACAGTGAGTTGATATAGGCTTGAGATAGAAAATCTTTGACATTGTAATGTCTCTGATTGTCTTCTTGTCTAAGATTGGACCAAAGCGCTCTGAGCATGCTATAAGCATGAAAGTAGCGCTATATAAAAGCTATAATAATAATAATAATAATAAGTAAAGTTTTCTTATCAGACCTTGTGGTCTCTAAGGCAGATGATGTAAAGGTCATTTGTTTCTTGTGGCCTATGGTTTACGAGGGCGTCAGGTGGACAGCACAACGATCAACTTTTCCCCAACTATTGCCAGGTACCCATTAGAGCTGGGTGGACCCAGAGGCACCCAAAGATCCCGAAACTAAAAATCCCAGTCTTCACCAGGATTCGAACCCGGGGCCCCCAGTTCGGAAGCCAAGCGCTTTAAGGTACCGCCTCTGCACCTCTTTTCTCGTCTAAGCTACTGAGTTAACGCCTCTCTTTGTTTACATAGACAACAGTGTCGGCTGCCATATCATTAACTTGCCTTAATTAACTGGACACAGCATGGCACGAAGATGAACTAATTAGCTGGATACATCATAACACGAACTTGTAATTACATTGCAATTACATTAATTACATTAATTAATTACATTGTAATTATATAGCATTGGAATGCTATCAATATTTTCTCGGCTAATGGGATCAACTCAAAACAGCGTTCAGGAAAGTTTAACAAACATAATTACTACATTGCCAAATGTCCCTCTCCTCACATTAGGCCAGGGGTTCTCAACCTATGGGTCGCGACCCCCTTGGGGGTCGATTGACGATTTGCCATCGAAACTATGGATTGTTTTTGTCTCTTCTTCTATTGCTGTATGTGTGTGTGTGTGTGGGGGGGGGGGGTCGCGGCAGAGTGGGGGATTCTAAAATGGGGTCGCCGAGCTTAAAAGGTTGAGAACCGCTGCATTAGGCTCATCCTCATGCTCTAAGCAAGGCCAATGTATACTTTAAAAAAACAACAACTGTATTTTCCAGAATCCTAGAAACTTCTATTCTAAATATTTTATGAACCATGACCTTCTAGAAACTGACGAATGCGATTTTTTTCCTTGCCCTCTTTCCCTGATTGGATGATTATAATTAGCCCGTGATTGTTCTGCGGCTTCTTTGACCTGACCCCGGTTTCTGGAAAGAGGTAGAATTAGGTCACAGTAGCTCCTTCAGGAATAACCTGTCCAGTGTGCATCCGTATATTCAGGACTAACAGAGGTCTCACCAGCCACATATGGAGGCACAAAACCCCAGTGCAAAACCCTCATCCCTGGAGGACAAAAGTGGTCATCATCGAACCGCGATGGACCAACTATATATATAGCTATGGTTAATTTTTTATTTGCGAATGTTTATGGATCCTGGCAAATGCAGCATACATATTATATGTGACCAAGAAATATACGGATAGAAAAATTCATGATCATCAGCTTTTGAAGAAAGGAGCGCCTAACGAAAAATGGCTGGCTCCTCTACTATCAAAGCAAAAGCCACCTTAACCTGCGATACAGGTGAACGGGAGGGTCTTTCCGAAATCAGGCTTCACAGTCATACGAAAAGTGTTCTGCGAAATAAACCATATTCATTACCACTGAGGGAGGTCAACAATAAAATACATTATTACATATACAATATAATTTCTTCAGTTAAAGGGTTCTCAGCTATAAAATCACATCGAGCCAAACTTATAACACTGCATCTGTCAAGTACGATTTCTTTCCCTTGTTCAAGATATCAAACAAAAATAATTAGTTGCCATTAGTTAATAAACTAACTGCTTAATATTTTTATTGTATCTTGCGTTGTCAGGTAATAGAAATAATTGTGCGAAATTTCAGCTTAATCCGAGATTGTGTGTGGGAGAAATAACGTGTACAAAATTTTTACCAGACAGACAGACAAACAGACAGACAGAGTGAGTTGATATATGCTTTGTAAAATGGGTCTCTTCGGGGATATCCAACTTCAAGACTGATCCCATTGTTATCAACTTGTCATAAACAAAATGTTCAGATGCAAGCAACCAGGATTCCCCGCTACGCTCGGTCAAAGGCCACTCGTTATAGCTTGATAACTGATAAATCCAGGCTTCTCTTCTCTAAAAGAATCGCCCATGCCTAACTTGTTTATCTCCAGAGATCTAATGCTCTAATGACCACATGACATCTTCGTTAACCTTATCGTGAATTTTTTATTTTTTTTTACATTGGAGATTTTAAAATGCAGAGTCGACTAGACCAGTTTTTGGTCTATGTTTTTTTGTTCAAAATTTCAATGTGGAATTTAACGACAACACAGATAAGCGGATATAACAAATGTGTAGTCTCCTTATATCGGTATTGAAAAATAAAGTTCCCCTTTCAGACCATGCGCTATATATGACAGATGATGTAAAGGCCATCTGTTTCTGTGGCCCAGGTTAACCAGCAGTTGCGTAGCTAGGGAGGAGGGGGGAGAATTAAAAATTGAATGCTATGGAAAATGCAGGGACCACCAAAGAGGTCAAGCCCCGGGGCCCCAAACGATGGAAAATTCCTAGCTACGCCCCTGTTAACGAGGGTGTCATGTGGCCAGCAAAACGACTAACCGCCTTTACTTTTTCCTAATTAATGTCAGGTACCCATATGAGCTTGGCGGACTCAGAGGCGCCCTAAGGATCCCGAAATTCAAAATCAAAGTCCTTATGCTATTCACTTCAGTATCGATTGGAACATAGGACCCCAGGCTCGGAAGCCAAGCACTTCACCACTCAGCCACTGCGCCTCATGCATCTAAAAGAAGATCTTATATTTTCTGTTCTCGTTTCATGGTCGTAATTTCCAGCTTGGCCGGCCTTAGGCCAATGCAGCCTATGCGGTCCTAAAAATATTAAAATCTCCTGAAAACTCATAAAAATCTACTGAAAAATAGACAAAATTGTCATTTTGGGAAGCCATGAAATAAAAACGGCAAAGTGAGCTTTCATTTAATAAAAAAATTATTGCAAAGACGAATGTATTTTCAAACACAAAATCTTAATTTTGACATTACGCTTAACCCTACCCAAACTATGCCCCGCGCAATCCGCTCCGCATAGGGCCCAGCAATTGTTAGGGCCGACCCTGTTTCCAGCCATGAAAACCTCCCACCGAGACATCTTATCTTATATAGGTAAGCTACATTTTTGTCTGTACCACCAAGTTGAAGGTCTCCCCTTCGCCATTGCTACATTTCATGTCTTCTATTCGGGTTAATCTTTTAATCAAATAATTTCCCCTCGTTTAATCTACTGAAATAACAAAACCCAGATTGTCCCCCCCCCCCCCTTCCGTGTTATGGCCGTAGGTAGCCTTGACATAGCGACCAACTTCCAATAGTTCCCATGTCTCGCTTCGCGCTACGGCGATTAGTAGAAAAGAAGAAGTCTGTTGTTCTGTAATTTAGTAATGGCAAGGTTAATGAATACCAGAATTCTTCAATGGGGGAGGTAGTAAGCCTACAACGAACACCTACTCTGCCAGTATTATATAAGTATGTACATTTATATGTATGTTGCAATCAGATGTTATTATTGTTTATTTTAAATTACTGGCTGGCATGGTGAATACTTTTCCTCATTTATGAAAATTAAAAAAAAGATAACAATTTTTTTAACAAAAATGTGTTGTTTTTTTTAAAATATCTTTTAATTTATTGTCTCCTCTATACGGGGTTTCCAACTAAATACATAATCGCTCTTTACCCCTTTCTTTCTCTCTTTCAATCTATTTCTGTTTGTGTCTCTGGTTTCTCTATCTTTCTATCTCTTTCGTTCTCTTCCTTACTTCCCCTTTTCATTCTGTCAAGTTTGAAATACTTTGTAATGTTTATAAGCGTTATATAACATGTTTCTCTGATTCTGTTTCTTCAAATACAAAAACAAAATTTAATAAAATACTCTGAAAGACACAAAGATAAAGGCACATTCCTCGTCCCATATGCTAGGACAAATTTGTACAAATACTCCTTCTTCCCTAGTGCTATTAGAGCATGGAATGGGTTGCCTGAGCTAGCCAGGAAAACCAGTGACATGGCAGAATTTAGGTCATTGGTTAATATGCATGACTAAATGCATGACGCGTAGGACGTAATCATCTTCTTTTTTGAAGTAACGTCTGTATTATATAAGATAAGATAAGAAAGCGATCGAAAATAAATCTGGCCTCGTTAGAAATAACCTTCTTTTTTTTTTACTCCAGATCGATCTTGATTGATTAGTTGATTGATTGATTGAAGTGATTGATTTTTGGATTAGTAGCTAGTCTAAATTGTGTGTGGACGTTTAGTGTACTTTTAACTTAAGATCTTAGTCTGGAAAAGGGTATTACTAATGCTTCGAATTTGTCCATGACCTTCTGACCTTCTGGCCTAATGAACAAATATCAGAGCAAGCCTAAGTCAGAGTCTAGACTCCACAAGTGGACCGCTCTTGAAGTCGGTTTAATTTTCAGAGCAAAGTCAGCCAATACACCGGAATCTCAAATCACTTGAGATTTTAATCTGTGTTATCGGGTCAGAGGGGAATGTATTCTCTGGAATTTCTGGATTAATCTTTTTTTTTAAAATTTATTTATCTCTCTCTCTTACTTTGTGCTGCTCTTTCTTGGTCTCTTTCTTTCTCATGTTTTGTTCTCTTTCTCGCTCTTTTTTTTTTTTTTCTTTTACATTGTCCCTTCTTTCTCTTTCTAATTGTCATTTTTCTCTCTTCTCTTTCTTTCCATCTCTTTTTCTCCCTCTACGTCTCTCTTCTGCTTTTTCCTTCTCTTTTCCTTGTCTTTTTCTTTCTTTCTTTTTTTTCGTTCTCTTTCTTAAAATCTTTTTCGATTACTTTCTCCCACTCATATTTCATATTTCACACAAACACACTCTTGTAGCGGATTTTCTCCCTTTTCTAAAGTATACCAAAAATAGTTTGGACCAGTCTGTAGAGAGAAAGATTTTTTTACCTTTTATATTCATCTGCTAGAGCAGGGCCGGACTTAGGCATAGGCGAACTAGGCCTAGGGCCTCCAATTAATGGACTAAAAAATATTTTAAAAAATTGATTGCGAAACTTTGATAAGATCTCAAACATAGTAGAGCACTACGACTCTATTATTTAGTAGTTTAGCTCTGTCTCTTTTACGGAAATTGCGTTACTTGTCGATTTAGATCTGGACACAGGAAGGTTTCTTAATAAATTGCGTAATTTTATATTCTCGCTGTTTCTTTTTAATAAAAAAAAAATTCATTTAGGGACACAAAATTTACTTCGCATAGGGCCTCCACTTATCCAAGGCCGGCCCTGGACGACAGTTCAGATCGCATGCCATTCAACTAGGCAACCAATCAAGGAATTGATTACTTTCATTCTGAAAATTTTTATCCACCCTGTTTCTGAAAAAATTTTTTTTTTTAAATGTACGTTTTTTTTCATAGTCTATGTTGTTGTTTTTTTGTGTCAAGCAGGCTGTCTTTGACATATTTATTAAAATCTTGAATACCTTTAATAAATCATAAATACGTTGTACTAATAACCAATAACGGTAAACATATGTTGGCGTGCAATAGGCTATTAGCAAAGTAATCTCTTTTCAGTACTAAATATGAAAAAAAATATATTAAAAAATCGTATGACACGCTGTTCTATACATCTATCTAAACAGTCTCAGCAAGTGCTCCTGGTGATTACATATGCCCACCCCGCGAAGGCAGCTGTGTCTCCATGATTGGTCTCCTAAGTCATACGAGAATGTGCAAGGAGAAAAGGCCATCCCTACACACACTAGCCTAGAAATCCTTGTGCGATAATATATATTAAATATAAAATAACGAAGTTCAACAGAGGCGAATAGTGCTTTGATTTGATGCTTATGCTCAGGAGATCTAATCAATTATCTTATTAACCTTATGTAAATTGTGCGACAATTGGAAAATAACAATACCAATAAAAATATAATGAGAAATAAGCAAACTATAAATGTCCTTTAAAAAAAAACAGAGCTTATCTATAGGGAAGAACTCCGCCCTTAAAACTAAATCTATCAATAATGAATGATGTATTTCCCTTATTCGATATCAAACAAAATGGTTAACTACCAATAATTAATTAACTAATTGAGGCTGTTTGTTTATTCATGTTTTATTAGGTACAATAAACAATGGTTTAACGTAACAAATATTTAATGGGACTAAACCCAACAAATTTAGCCATATCTGTGAACACTGAAGTATTTGTTTCCCTTGTTGATATTAAACAAAATAATTAATTACCAGTGATTAATTGTCTAATTGATTCCTTCTTTTTATGCATTCATGTCTTGTCTATGTTAATGAATAATTGTGAGTTGTTTTAACTTGATCCGAGATAGGGTGTGAGAGAAATAACATATGCACACTTTTTACCAGACAGACAGAGTGAGTTGATATAGCTTTGTAAAAACAAAGGCCTAGTCTTCGACACTAACATCAGACTGATGCGCTCCCTTGTCACGGCCATATGCTTGCGAATCTTTGAACGCTAACTGCAGAACTAGAGGATTCTAGCAATGGAATTGAGATGCTATAGCAGGACCCCAGGTATCCCATACAAAGACCGCCTTACAAACGAAGAGATTTGAAACAAGATCACTACGGCAATCGGGTTTCGATGACCTGCTAACCAAAGTAAAAAAAACTCAAGCTAAAACTTTATGGCCAGGAAGACAGGGCGACAGATAGAGAAAGTACTGGAAAGACAACATACATGAATGGACAGGCCTGTCAGTGAAAGAGATTCTATCCAAGGCAAGAGACAGAGAGGAATGGAGAAAGATTGTCGACAGATCATGTCTGGAACCCCAACGGTTTATCAGACTAAGGAATAAGTAAAGGTGAAGGTGATTATTTTAAAAAGCTTCAAAATAACTTATACAAAACCCTATCTGTACGAATTTACCTATGGCTTTTAAAAATCACTTTCTGGCAATGCTCCTGAATGTATCGATGTTTCGGGTCTCTCCAAAACACTAAATTCTTTATAGAAGCACTTAGTCTATGACTCTGTATGGTACGCAACTGTACAGGTCAACAATTTTAAGCTGAATTCTCGCATTTGTTAAAAGTTGAAGCGGTTTGGAAATGTCAGCCTCGCGCAATGGATAAGAGACTTATTGATTTGTTTGGACCAAATAGCGTTGAAAGTTGAGTCGGTTTATCAGTAACGCTGTTACACAAATTTAAGGTCTCGCTGAGTGTAACATTTACAGGCTAAGACTTGAGATAATCTAGTCCAAGGTGTCTCAAAAGTAATTTCAGTGGTAACAATGCCAGTCTGGCATTTAACGATCTTATATCAGAGTTAACCGATATAACATCAGGGCCGGCTTTGGATGATTGGAGATTGGAGGCCCTTGGCGAAGTGAATCTAGTGGCCTTAAAATGAAACTTAAAAATGAAAAAGAAGCAGCGAAAAAATTAAAATTACGAAATTCATTAAAAACCTGCCCGTGTCTCTATCAAAATCGACAAATAAAGGAAATTTCTATATCGCATTTCGTAAGAAGAGACAGGTTTAGAGAGTCATAGAGTCATAGTGCTCTGCTATTAGTTTGAGATCTGATCCAAGTGTCTCAATTTTTCTCTACATTTTTTGTAGTCCTATGCGAGCCCCCAGAAATCGGAAGCCCTAGGCGGCTGCCTAGTTTGCCTATGCCTAAGGGTGGCTCTGATAACATCGTTTCAAGTAAAGGATCAAATAACAAGATACCTCAAGGATAAAATAACACAGTATCTTAAGGTAAAATAAAAAATATATCAGTCAAATATCGCCGGGATAAAAAAAAAATGTCCCAGAGACAAAAGAAGTCCATAATATCATATCTGAAAAGTAAAACAACATTGTACCCCAAGGGTAAACAATAGATTAAAACAATGTTATAGTTTGGGGAACAGCAACATCGTAACTCAAGAGAGAAAGGAATCTTATATCACAGGCGCGTATGTTACAATGCAATTAAGAAAAAAAAAATGCTAATAATACTATTTCCGGTTTGACAATATAGTCAAGCAAAAGTAAGTTTCCCTTTCAGACCTTTGTGATTTTCCGTCATCTGTTTCTGTGGCATATATTTAACAAGGGTATCACGTGGCCAGCACAACGACTAACTGGAAATATAGAGCATTTGAAATAATAATCCCAATTATTTGTTTTCAGGTTTACAAACAGAAAATGTTTACCGACTTGCAACATGTTTTTTTTTTTGGTCAGAGGCGGCTCTCATCTCGTCGTGGTTCCCCCAAATCAACAGCTTTTTTTTTTTTTCAAGTTCTAATAAGTTCTTTTCATTTATAATTTTAATGTATGTAGGTGATAAAGCAAGACACGTCTAGCACCATAAGGGCTTTTAGTTACAACAGTAAAAGTGATTCACTCTTAAAGTGGAGCTTGAAATTTGAAACTGAGATGGAGTTAGGCTACATTTTCTTTTAGCTTGTAATCAAACCATATAATAACTGTTTGGCAGTGGCGTAGCTAGGGTGAGGGAGCAGGGGGGACAATTTGAAAATCCCCTTTGAGGGAGTCTACAAATTAGTGTTTTTTTTTACATTAAATATTAAACATTACGCAAAATGCAGGGGCCCCCAAAGAGCTCAAGCTCCCCGGGCCCCAAAATGATGGAAAATTCCTAGCTACGCCCCTGCTGTTTGGTCGTGTGAAATGCGCTCTGGAATGTCGTTCGGTGCTTCACGAGTTCGAACCCTGCTTGCCGCCATCCCACATCATAATGCGGGAAGTTTGGACTAGGATGTAATTGATATTAAAATCTGAAGAAAAATCCGAAACATGTTAAACCTTTAATAACCAAGTGTGTTGATATTTTTGTCATACCTGTGAGACACTGGTGTGTTACGTACGCAAATGTTCTTAACATCTTCTTTTGAGAACCACTGCTCTTACCCTATCTCTAAATCATTGTTTTTATACTCTGCCTTACTAAGATAAACAGACAAAAATTAGGTCCCGTATAAAAAAAAACAAAAAAACCCTTCCATGGTACACCCTTAACAGGCGAAACACTTTCGCTTATAGAAGAAATATGTTTGTGAATATTCTGCCCAAATCTTCAAATTCTATTTCTTTTTTTTTTTTAAGTAAAAAAAAACAACAACTGAAATTTCTACAATTTCTCCTCGAAATCGGTAATCACGTTGTCTTTTGTCTGGCCAGACATGCAAGAAGTACTAGTTTTTCCAAAATGAAGTGATCTCAGGACTATATCATTTCACATTGTCTGTCCGTCTGATACAAAACCTTTGTACCGGTAATATATATATCACATTGAAACATTGTATAAATCATAAAAAAAAATATTTAACGATTGATTAATTAATTAGTGGTAATCAAGAAATGGAAGGTAAATCTTGCAGTATTGAATATATGGCTGTAATTGGGCGGTTTACATTATAAGCACAGTTCTTTGCTTTTAAAACAAGTATTTTATATATAGTTTGCTTCGTTTCCAACAAGATTTCATCTATTGGCCATGTCGTACTGGGCCACAGACTTGATTTACACCTTCTTGTTCTGTACAAACAATGCTATTCTCAGTTACCTCCCCTCAAGCTTGTATATTTCCATGTACATATTACGAGTATTTTATATTTGCTGTTTTTTTTAAAATTTATTTATTACTAGCCTGACATTACCCGCGGCCTGCGGATCTAAGTTTGTGTTTACTAATCTAGTGGATTGGATTTAGATGTATGTTAAACTTAGCTAATGATCCTTTCAAGTTTTTTCTCTTTCGCTATGAAAATAAAATTAGGTTTGCGAAAATGGGTTTACCCGAAGCCGATACATTCATATCTATTAAAAACGAAAAGAGCGATAGCTTTGTTAAATGAATGGGATTATAAAGTGAATAATTAAACGAAATAATTTTTAGTACGCGATTCATGAATGAATATAGATCTAGGCGTATCTCAAGTCGGCTTCGCAGCTTTCGTAAACGAATGTAGTCTCTTAAAAATGCTTTAGAAAACCAAATTTGAATGTTTATTTGATCAAAATATGAAATGAATGGACCATAATTAGTATGTTGATGTGTTAAAGTATAAAACTATCTGTGCGAAGAGAAGTTTTATCATCTTAGAGTTGAATTAGAGTTTTAGATCTAGGGATGGGATTATAAAGTAAACAATTAAACGAATTAATTTTTAGTACGCGATTCATTACGGTATTGTCTAATGAAAGAATGTTCGTCAGGAAATCTGTAGTCACAGATATAAGGAACTAATTTATGTAAAAAATGCTTTTGAAACACATAATTGAAGTTTAATTTTATTATATAATGAAATCAATGGATCTTCTTTTGTATTGTCATGTGTCAAAGTAAAAAAGTAAAATCACTAAATTTAGAAAGCCTTCAGGACAGAAGACTCAAAAGTAAAGTAGCAATTATACATAAAACACTGAACCATAATCTTCAAATACAAAAACAAAATCTAATAAAATACTCTGAAAGGCACAAAAATAAAGGCACATTCCTCGTCCCATATGCTAGGACAAATTTGTACAAATACTCCTTCTTCCCTAGTGCTATTAGAGCATGGAATGGGTTGCCTGAGCTAGCCAGAAAAACCAGTGACTTGGCAGAATTTAAGTCATTGGTTAATATGCATGACTAAATGCATGACGCGTAGGACGTAATCATCTTCTTTTTTGAAGTAACGTCTATATTATATAAGATAAGATAAAAGTGTCTCCGCAAAGTGTATTTCTTAAAATTAGATTTAGGTCTAAATCCTTTCTATCTTTCCTCATGTCAACATTGTTAACCATACATACATACCCCTTACTTTCTACTTTATAGTATAGATTTATCTGATATTTCAAATTATTTCTATTGGAAATATTTACCAGGAATATCCTTCCACACCTTAACTTCTAGATATTCAAACTTAGCTAGGCCCCCCCCCCCCCCGCCCCTTTTCCGCCTCCCCCCTTTGTGTAATTTATTTCAATAGTCAAAGTCTTTAAATTAATTTGTCTAAAATATTTTATAAGAAAAGATCAAGAGAAAGAGTGAACTAAGGTCACCATATTAAAATCTTCCAAGTTATCACAATCTTCAACTAACTAAAAGCGAAAGGTTTGTAACACTGACCTATATATATTATAAATATATAGGTAAGTGTTGTGCAATGACATCTGTTGAAAAATAACTTCAAATAAGAAGAGGACACAGCGTTGACATGTAGATATCTCAAAGTGGAAGACGCACTTTAATTGGTCCGCTACTTGTTACCACTAAAACACATTCTCTGGTTGCTGAATGTGGCAGAAATCTAAACCGAAACTAAAAAAGAACTGAGTCAAGAAAGACTAGGTTGACATTTTCTGATTTGGTAATTCCCAAATAGACCACTTTTTACATTTGCTAGTTTCTTGTTATCTACGAACGATATCTGGTTCTGTGACAATTTTATTGGGAGGTCAGGTGATATATTGCACTTATATATTTTTTTTTTTTTCGGGATTTTATTGACACCCCGGAGTCCACCCAACTCTAATGGGCACGTGACATTAGTTGGGGAAAGTAAAGGAGGTTGGTCGTTGTGCTGGTCACATGACATCCTCGTTAACCGATGGCCATACAAACAGATGGCCTTTACATCATCTGCCTAGTAGATCGCAATGTCTGAAAGGGGAACTTTATTTTTTATATCACAGCCATCCTGCTACTGGGGGCGCGGTGGCTGAGTGGTTAAGCGCTCGGTTTCTGAACCTGAGGTCCTGGGTTCGAATCTCGGTGAAGGCTGGGATTTTGAATTTCGGGATTGTTAGGGCGTCCCTGAGTCCACCCAACTCTAATGGGTACCTGTCTTTAGTTGGGGAAAGTAAAGGCGGTTGGTCGTTGTGCTGGCCACATGACACCCTGCTCGTTGACCGTTGGTCATAGAGACAGATGACCTATATCACAGCCATCCTGCCACTGCTACAACAGAAGCTACTTTGAAGTTATCTGTAACACCACTGAACAATTGTCGCTAGTAGCTGCCTAATGTTTTCGCTTGACTTGCTCTGTTGATTTAGTTACTGGGTTAAGGATAGGTCGGGTTGGTTCACTTGGAGTTAAAGGATAGGTTGACCTAAGGACCTAGTTTTCTACACAGGTCAGAATAGAAATGCAAATATTAATTTTATTGTAGAAAGTAGAAAGCAGATATGCTAGTAGGACTGGGTGGGTAGGAAGTCGCGAGGTTTGTTATAGCAAAGATCTGAGATATCTATCTATCTATCTATCTATCTATCTATCTATTTATCTATCTATCTATCTATTTACCTACCTACCTACCTACTTCCTGTCTGTCTGTCTGTCTGTCTATCTATCTATCTATCTATCTATCTATCTATCTATCTATCTATCTATCTATCTATCTATCTATCTATCTATCTATCTATCTATCTATCTATCTATCTATCTATCTATCTATCTATCTACCTACCTACCTTCCTACCTATCTATCTATCTATCTATCTATCTATCTATCTATCTATCTATCTATCTATCTATCTATCTATCTATCTATCTATCTTTCTATTTATTTATCTATCTATATATATATCTACCTAACTACTTATCTATCTTTACACTCCTCAAAATGCAAAATGGCAAAAAAATAAGATCATACAATAATATGTATTGGCTATTTGGCTTCTAACAAAACTAAAAACACTAATACATGAATCAATTCAAAAGATACAATAGAAAGATATTACATGTTGATATCCTAATGCACACCTGGGTAGTGTTTAAATTTGATTTTTCAAATAGGGGAGCTAAACCAACAACCTTTCGATATGGATATAAGAGTACATTGCCCCTTTTGAAAGTGTTTTGGTAAACAAAGACAATTTCCTTGCACTTTGATTCTATAACAACCAACCACGATTAGAGCCATTTCTACAAACCATATATCAACTCAGTCTGTCTGTCTGTCTGTTCAAAAGTTTGAACACGTTTTTTGTCCCACACCCATTTTCAGATCAAGTTAAAACTCTGCGCAATTGTTTATCGTACCTAACAAAACATGAATCTATTTTTTTTTAAATTGAACGCTTAGTCAATTAATTATCTGTAATTAATTATTTTGTTTGATATTGAAAAAGGGAAGTAAATTCTACATTATTGAGATAGGACTTTGTAGTTGTAAATGTGGAGCTCTTTTTTTTTAAATTGATTCATGTTTTTGCTATTGGGTATGGACAGTGGTACCCTTTCAATCTTTCGGCATCTTTAATTTATCATTTTAGTCTACTTGGAAGAAACTCAATAATTTTATATTTATAAAAATGTATATTATTATTTTTAAATATGATTAGTAGATTTGAAAAAAATTATTTGATTATTTAAAATTTGAGATAGCACTAAGCATAGGGTATAACAAGCATGGATCTGCAAAGGACTTTTTAGTCCTAAAAAATCTGGTTTTTTTTTGTTTTGTTTTTTTCAGACATAAAAAAAAATTATCTGTAATTAATCATTTTATTTGCTGTTGAAAAAGGGAAGTAAATTCTACATTATTGAGATGTATAGTTGTATTTTTTCCACTAATTTTTTAATGTATAAATACCTTTCTAAATAATACATTTTTAGTCATTTTTACTTTGCCTGATGCAGAGCTTGTCATTCAATAGAATGCCTAGGCATTCTATAGTAACCAGGAAATGGAGAATCATTTCGTACTTTGCCTAAAAACACACATTTAGCACTTACATATATAATATATATATAAAGTGAAGCGACCCCATGGGAAGAAACTGCTGCTTGCAATCACAGTGGATTTTCTTTCGGGAAAGGAAAGTATGATCCTACTTTTTAATTCAAGAAAGTGCACTAGCCTAAAAAAAAAAGGTTCGATCTAGAGAGGACCTTTGCTGTTAATAGTTCGCCCTACCTCAACAGAAGAAAGAGTTGAAGAGTAGGCAAACACTTTAAAGTGGATATTCAATTCTAATATTTCTATGCACTACAGTAAAGTGCGCACACAAAAAAAAAAAAACCCAAGGGAGGACTACTCGTGATGGCACACCTTGTAAAGAAATATGTTCATTACCACCAAGTATCAATATTTACTTATATAGATTTTAGAAGGCTCTTATTTAATATTTGACTATTGGCGCGAAAAAGGAAAAAAAAAGGAAGAGGGGGGTATTCATAATTTTCTATTCAGATGGCTTCAGCAGACGGCATCTTGAGTTTCTTATGTCGTAATTTGTTCGCGATGTCGTCATGGTCAGGTCACGTGGTGTGAGACTGTACGTTGAATGCGGTGACCAAGTTCATGGACTTTGCGGCTCGGCTTTCTCTATGGCCGAGAAAGCGGAAGAGATTTGTCCACAATGTCAAGGCCAAACATGGCGTCATCCTTTCTGACAACGGGTAAAATATATAGCCTATATTTGTAATCGTATCAAATAGAAATAAATGATCATTATAAATGGTGTCCTGCTATCTTGCGAGGCTCTATAAAAGTTTTAACAAATCAATCTAGTCATGCATGTATGTTAATCAATGACTTAAACTCTGCTAGGTCGTCGGTTTTCCTGGGTGATTCAGGCAACCCATTCCATTCGACATTATGATGGAGCTCTAATTCTCAATTGAAATGACGTTTGGGAACAAGAAAACATATCCTTCATACAGGGCGGTCTTAGGCCACTGCAACCTATGCGGTCGCAGTGGGTCCTGCGCTTTCATAGGCCCCGCGCTAATTCTAGGTGAAATCATTATATTGCAAAATATATGCGAAAAATTCCAGCAAATCTCCTGAATTTATTAAAATCTCCGGAAAACTCATAAAAATCTCATGAAAAATATACTTGTCATTTGTGGGTTTCATTCATTGCGGAAAACGCCTATCCTATGCGCGATAAAAGAAAAAAATCATTGTCAGCCTTCATGTAATAAAATGTAATAATCGGGCGAATTTTCACCTTAATCGGAAGTTCCAATACTTTATTTACTTTTACAGTCACTCGTATGTCATAGGTTGCAAGGCTCGTAATGTACAGTTAATTTGATCGCAATTTTGTGCTTAGTAAAGAATGAATAAAATTGAAAGTCGATTTTTTTTTTTATAATTTAAAATCTTAATTTTAACTTATTATCCTTATCCCACCCAGACTAGGCCCCGCGCAATCAGTTTTGTAAAGGGCCCCGCAACTGTTAGGGCCGGCCCTGCCTCCATATGTGTCTTGTGCCCCTCCTCCCGTTCAATTCGACAGGCTTTGACCGAAAGAGTGAAAAAGTCCGGCATTATTCTCTTTTTTACAGCCATCGGTCTACTGATCTCGATACAGCACGTTCGAGAGGTCTTTATTATTGACAAGTTCATTACTATTATAGTTCATGACCATTTGCATTATTCGTTATGGAACAAAGGACGCAATTCAAGAATTAGGAATTTGTTGTCTCAAATATTGATACTGACCATTGGTAAGACATAGCCCTAGACCGCACTAGTTGGAGAGAGATGGTGACCAAGAAAGTTATGGAGAGTGAAAAAAACATGGGCTACAGCTCTTGAAGAAAAACGTGCTTTACGAAAAATGGCGGCTCCTCTACACCCAAAGCGAAAGCCACCTTAACCTGCGATACATTTGGACGGGACTGTCTCTCCAAAAACAGGGCTCCACAGTCACATGAAAAAGTGCTCAAGATGAACCATATCGCTCTACGACTGAAGGAGGTTAATGGATCAATGGATGTCTCAAATCTCGGAGCATACGCGAGTAGTCAGAACGTGACCAGCCTTTTACGTTCACAAAGAATGAAGCTCAGATTTCTGACCACATGTACATCCGACTATGTTTTTAGTTTTTGAACAGTTTAATGTACATCCTATATATAAATATATATTTTTTTTTACAAAGTGTTACAATGTCATAAATCAAAAGGCAAACACTGAAATGTTACGATCCTCCGAAAGAATAAGGCAAATGGTATTAATTAATTGATCATTATTTCTGATTAATTAGATTCGGGAGAAGGAAATGAGAGAGAGAGAGAGAGAGAGAGAGAGAATACTGGTCCATTTACGGCATTAGGTCTGTCCTTGTACGAGGACAAGGCGACCTTTAAACTCCCTGCCGCTTCCTCTTCGTGCTGTAAGGGAGTAATTCTCAGTATGGTTCGTTACTAATGAGGTTTCTGATTCTTAATTAGATAGTCCAAGTTCCACTTGCAGACACTTTACATCAAATTTGATGTCTTACATATCAGGGGGTTACCATAAACGAAATCCTTTGACTACGAATAGCTGAAGAAACAAAGTCATTACCCCACCGACAGTCTTCTCAAGGCTTGATTTTAATGTTTCTGTTTAATAGTGTGTACAGGCAAAAGGGTCTAAATGAACTTAATTACAATGACTGGATATAAGCAGATTATAATTACTAGCATGTCTGATCTAGCAATAACTATCTTCTCCAAATAAAACTCAGGGAAACTAATCTTCACCTGTTGACACCAAGAGGTCCTGGATTTCTGTTAGACTCACCACAAACTGAAAAGACAGAAAATAGTATGTATAAATAATCTTATCTTCTTATCTTATAAAATACAGACGTTACTTCAAAAAAGAAGATGATTACGTCCTACGCGCCATGCAAGTTAACCAATGACTTTAATTCTGCCAAGTCACTGGTTTTCCTGGCTAGCTCAGGCAACCCATTCCATGCTCTAATAGCGCTAGGGAAGAAGGAGCATTTGTACCTAGCATATGGAAAGAGGAATGTGCCTTTATCTTTGTGTCTGTCTGGGTATTTTATTAAGTTTTGTATTTGAAGATTTTCAGTGTTTTATGTATAATTGCTACTTTATTTTTAAGTCTTCTATCATGAAGGCTTTCTAAATTTAGTGATTTTACTAAATTGTGAATCTAGTCAAATGTGAATATTCGTTTGTTATGAATCTCATTGCTCTATTTTGTGTCTGTTCCAATTTCTTAATATTTTCTTGAGTTGAGGACAGAGGATGCATATTCTATTATTGGCCTAACCAAGGTTAAATAACATTTTAGTTTTATGTTCTTATTTGATTATAGAAATTTCTTTTAATAAACCTTAATGCTTTGTTTGATTTTTTAATAGTTTTATCAATACGGGATTCCTTGACAGTTTTTCATTTCGTATAACAGCTAGATCATGGACATATATTATATCTAGACTGGAAACCGGAAATAAATTCTTATCCGCGATTGATCGATTCACAGACCTATATATATAGAGATTTTTATGTACGTAAACTCTTTTTTCAGGCCTGAAGGGAAGTCGCCCCAATCAATCTTTTCTGTCTTAGAAAAGTAATGATCTTAAGTTTTCAAAGTTTAGAAATAATGCACAATCATTTCTCGGATATTCAGGCAAATATATGAAACAAAGCCATTTCCTGTTTGTTTCCATTGAGATAATGTTTCACAAATTTTAGATGGCCAAATTTCGATTCACGGTGCCCCCGCTGCAGGGAAGAAGAGAAAACCGTGCTTCATATTCTGTTTGACTTCGCCTCGACCCTAAACCAAAAATTCTCGACCTGTACGGTGACGCGTACGCACTACGCAAGACAGCAGGGTTTCTGTCCAGGGCTTTTTGCAAGAGAAGATTTAAGCCTCTCAAGCCCTCACTTAAATGGAGTTCGATGATGATGATGGCCTGCATCTCTAGCCTTTTTTTTTGTTGTTTTATAAATCTCAGATAAATTATAAGCAGCTTAAACATTGTAAACCATTCACCATACATAAGCCTCTATGTGATCAATTTCTTTTTTTTTTCATGCAGCGCAATTTAATAACAAAGATATAATAAATAATTGCTGATAATGAGATATGCTGGATTATTTCTAATCAGAAATATAATACAAACATGTCAAAAACAAGTAAATACCTAAATGTTAGTACTACTTAGTACACACCAAAACTGTTCACATTAATACACGCATAATAATGAGGCTTGTTTTCGAGTCAAAAGATGAATAAAGAATGCAGTATTTCCCGTGGCTACGCTGCCCCAGCTGTGACCTACATATTTTGCCACATCCAGGGCAAGCATAATCATTGTTCACCGGTGGTCGATTAAGATTTTCTTTTCGCCGTTCGCGTCTGTCCTCGGCAGCGCATAACCATACACGTATATATATATATATATATATATATATATATATATATATATATATATATATATATAAGCATAGTCACACATAAGTATCTTTGTACACATATGCATAAGGAAATACTTATATATGTATAGTCACCGAGAAGGATATGGATACAGTATATTACATATACATACAATTAATTTTACTGACATTTCAATTCCTCTGCTTCATATAAAAAAATAATCATTTAGATGTTTTTATTTTGAATCTTTTAAATTTTTTTTTTTTTTTTTGACTTTCCGACACTCATAAATTACATATAATGAAAGTTGAACAAAATTTAAAAAGTAAAACATTGTTTTAAATGTGGTGACAATGGGTTTACGTTATTCAATTACAATGATATTTCAATTCCTCTTCTCCATACATGATATAATCATTTAAATGTTTTTATTTACATCTTTTGCATCCTGAATATGTAAATCACATATGATGAAAGTTGAACAAAATTAAAAAAGTAAAACATTGTTTTAAATATGGTGACAATGTGTTTACATAATTCCATTATGGTTCCCGGTCACTTCATCCCCGGTCATTTCATCCCCCGGTCACTTCATCCCCGGTCATTTTATCCCCTGGTCATTTCATCCTCTGGTCACTTCATCCCCCGGTCATTTCATCCCCCGGTCATTTCATCCCCAATTAAATATTTTATATATAAATATGATTATGTAGAATGCTTTCTTTTTGACATTTTATAACATATTACTGATGTGTTTATAGTGTTTCCTCTTCCACTTTGTATTCTTAATTGAGAAGTCTAATATTCTATGGTAAATCTGGATGTGTACTTATCTATAGCGTAATGATGAAAGGCCAAGGTGTAGTGTAAGTAGTGGGAATCTTATGAGAGATAGAAGTGCGATTAGAATAATCCACCAGTGTTGTTCTGCTTGCTTCAGGACAAAAGCAGAGTTACGTATGATAGATTGCTGGAAGCAATTAAAGAATTTGTACCAAATGTAACACCAGAAATTATTGTGACAGACTTTGAGAAAGCCGCCATGACAGCTTTACAAGAGAAGTTTCAGACATGCAGAGTAACGGGATGTTATTTTCACCTCTGTCAAGCTGTATTACGTAAAGTAAATGAAAGTAAAGTGACTATGAAGGTTGTAACGAGTTACGTGGCATGGTAAGATATCTTTCGGCTTTTTCCTATGTACGTGAAGAACACATTAGTGATTCCTTTGAATTACTCGCCGAATCCATGCCACAACACGATCGGATGCCGGAACTGTTATCCTACTTCGAGCATACCTATGTACGTGGTCGCAGACAGCGTGGCAGAGGAGATAACTATGCTTCAGCTTTATTCCCTCCAAGTACATGGAATAAATACCTGGACGTAATCGGTGGTGTTGCGCGAACGAATAACGCTGTGGAGGGTTGGCATAACACCATCCAATCTCTATTTTCATGCCACCGTCCAATTATGTGGACATTTCTAGATGGTCTACGAAAGGATAGTCAGTTGCACAAGGCATCAGTTTTACAGGCTAGCGCCGGCACTGAAGAACGCCCAAGGAAGAAATATACAACACTGGCAAAGAGAATAACAAACATTGTTCATCAATAGGAATCGATGGATCGTCTTCTGTACTTACAATCGATAGCTTATCTATCTTACTGATGTAGATGAACACAAAAACACTTTTTTTTTTACATTACCTCTTTGTTTATACATGCTGAATTTTTATAGTTTTTAATGGCATTTAATTTTAATTTTATTCTAATCTAAAGTGTTACAATTTTGTCATTGAAATAAAAAAAGAATTCATTAAATATTGCTCATTTAATGATTTTTAAAATTACAAATTGTTAGATAAAGTGAACAGATGATGAAAATATCAGGGGATGAAATGACCGGGGGATGAAGTGACCGGGGGATGAAGTGACCGGGGGGATGAAGTGACCGGGGAATGAAGTGACCGGGGGATGAAATGACCGGTGATGAATTGACCGGGGATGAAGTGACCGGGGGATGAAGTGACCCGGGGGATGAAGTGACCGGTCACCTTCCATTACAATCTTTTTATTTTATTAACCATCAATGTCTTATGGATATTATTATATTATTATTATATTATATTATACAAATATGGTAGTAAATGGTTGACCATTTTCTCCTGAATCGTTGTAATAACAAGCTAGACAAACAACAGTAACATTCTTGAAATAAGAAAAAGCTTACATTAAGAGTAGTAGTGTCATGTAGTTTCGATCAGCCGTGTATTTAAATTTGTAATATATCTAAGCTTCACCTTCACCTCCAACTATCCGTTAGTCTTTTGGGTCGTTGGGGCACCACACAAGCTTTGTCGACCTTCTTTCTCCATTCCTCTCTGTCCTTTGCCTTGGATAGAATTTCATTCACGGACAGCCCTGTCCATTCTTTAATGATGTTTTCCCATCGCTTCCACTGTCTCTGCCTCTTCTTCTTTTAGAAGACTGACAGCGATAAATCTGCGCGATTACAAATATGTTTACCAGTGGACCTCATTTTCACCAATCGTAAACAAACAACATTTAGCCACGAGATCATATAGATAAAACAACGAAAAAAAACTGTCACGTGACAGCCACTGTGTATTAAAATTAGATCGTAATTTGTATAGAAGAGATAGAGAACCACGTGGCAAAATGTTGTTGGTTTACGATTGGTGAATGAGGTCCATTGTTTTTGTTTAGAGCTATTTCATGCGTTTCGCTTTCTCAATACGCTATGATCCTATCACTTGTCTGGACCAGTTGGAAAGGCGTTGGGGGGGGGGGGGAACAAAAGAAAGGAGTATCCGGGTAATCGCCTTTTATTTTAAATGCATATATGACCAAAATGGAAGTCTACAAGGCATGCGTTATGAGTACACTGCTGTATGGCAGTGAATCATGGACCACCTACGCAAAGCAAGAGAGAAAACTGAACTCATTCCATTTGAGATGTCTCCGTAGGATCTTGAATGTCACATGGAAAGAAAAAATGTGCAACACTGAGATCCTTGCGCGATCAGGTATTCCAGCATCTTTACAGCCTTCAGACGACGCCGTTTGCGCTGGCTTATACATATTCACGGATGGAGGACAAGCGCATCCCGAAAGTCATCCTCTATGGTCAACTCGCGACTGGCACAAGAAAAACTGGTCGCCCCCACCTCCGTTACATAGATGTAATAAAACGTGACCTCAAATCAGTGAACATCAATACTGACAATTGGGAAGACATAGCTCTAGACCGCAGCAGATGGAGACAGTGACCAAGAAAGCTATGGAAAGTGAAAGTACATGGGTCTCAGCTCAGAAAGAAAAACGCACAATCCGAAAATCGGCCAGCTCCTCTACCACGAAGCAAAAGCCACTTTAACCTGCGCTATCTGTAGACGGAAGTGTCTCTCAAAAATAGGGCTCCACAGCCACATGAGGAAGTGTGCTCTGAGATGAACCATAGTCGTTCTACCACTGAAGGAGGCTAATGCAATATATATATATATATATATATATATATATATATATATATATATATATATATATATATATATATATATATATAGCATGGGCGTAGCCAGGATTTTTTCGGGGGGGGGGGGAAGGTTTGGAGGGGATTTCCCCCCCCCCCCCATTCCCTCCCTCCGCGAAAAAAAAATTATATTTATGTATGTGTGTGTGTTTGCTTTAGATTTTATATCGAAAAGTGAAGTTTTATCGTCAAAATCATCTGTTGGAGGTTTTAAACTAAAAAATCCCTGGAGTTATGTTGTTTTTTTTTAAATTTCAAAACCCCATTTAGCTATGGACATAGAATTTAGCAGCTGTAGTTTGCTTTAGAAGAATATTGAAGATAGAAGTTTTCCACCTCAAAACGCTCTGTAGGGGGATTTTAAACTCAAAACCATCTGGAGGGGTATTAAACTTTTAAAAAAGCCATCTGTAGGAGAGGGATTTAAACTCAAAATCCCAAATTGTCTTGGCTACGCTCAAATAATTTTAGTGCGTAATTTGCTTTTTTCTTACATTGAAGATATATTTTTTAGCTTCAAACCCCGCTTGCGGGGGGTTTAAACTCAAAACACCCTTTGGCTACGATCATAGATTTCTGAGTGTGTAATTTTCATTTTTTTTATATTGAGTTTATAATTTGAATATTAAAGAGGTATTTTTTACCTTCAAACCCCACTGAGAGGGGGGGGGGGGGTAAATTTAAAACTGAGTCAAAACCCATTTAGCTACGCTCATAACATTTTGAGTGCATAATTTGCGTTTTTATACCGGGAATTGAAGAGATATTTTTTAGCTTCAAACCCTACTGAAGAGGGGGTGGGGGTTAACTCAAAACCCCTTTGTCTACGCTCATAAAATTTTGAGTGTGTAATTTTCTTTTTTATATTGAAGAGGGGGTTTATCGTAAATTTGGAGGGGGTTTAAAAATCAAAATCTTCCTTAACTGTGCTCGTGAAATTTGGGGGATTGTCCTTTGCATTTTTTTTTTTGTTTTGTGTTATAGAAGAGGGGAATTTAACTGCGAAAACCCCTGCTAGGGGGTTTTAAACTCGAACCCCCCTTGTAGGGGTTTTTAAACTCAAACCCCCCTGGTAGGGGGTTTTAAACTCGAACCCCTCTGGTAGGGGGTTTTAAACTCGAACCCCTCTGGTAGGAGGTTTTAAACTCAAAACCTCCTTTGCTGTGCTAGGGCAAGTGATAATTTAATATTAAAATATCACCTAAAATAAATAAAATCAAAGCGAAAAATCAGTCACTAAATTCCGATTCCGCGGGGGGGGGGGGATTTCATTTCGGGGTGGGGGGGGGGGGGGGTTAAACCCCAACCCCCCCCCCGGCTACGCCCATGATATATATATATATATTTAAAAAAGGTATACGACCTGAATTTGAACTCGGGTTAAAGCGAAAAGAGAAGTAATATAGACCTGCAGCAGACAACTGTTTTGTCAGCTGAAGATATTACATAACATGAAGGCCGCTTCAGAGTCTGCGTTGACTCGTGAAATACTGCACTCGTCATTAATTCTTGGGACTCAAAATCAAACCTCGACGTTTTTCACCTAAGCAGATAAATACATCGAACGGGCTGATTGATGGAGGTAAGTCACACTGACACATGATCCTCAGGTAAAAGTTGCGGCGCTCTAGTCTGGAACCACTTCTGACACCCTCAATGGATAACACAGAGAATGTTATGAATAGAAATGGCCCTCTATGTTTAAAGTAGACCTATCTTTCAATGAGAGATACACGATCGAACTATTATCGATCGGCGGCAAGCAATTCAATGGAGGTGATTTTGTGAAAGTTTGTTTACTTTTTATATTAATCGTAAGGACTATATATATATACAGGCATATATTACATTGGACACTTTTCATTTCTGCTGGACTGAGTGTGAGGGTGAAGTGGTGGGGCGGGCGCAGACGACGCCGTGAGAAAAAGATTTTCAAAGCCCTACCTTTGTTTGGGGGCTTCTTCCCAAGAGACCTCATTGCCTATCTAGTTGTCCCTGGCGACGACAAAGTTCTCAAAGGTTCTGCGCCTCCATTCAGAAGTTGAAAGTGCTCCTTGAAGTCGCTTGCAGAAGTGGTGGCAGTGGCCTTTGCAGCCCAGGCGGTCACGTGATGTTTCAAGAGACGGTTGCTGTTTTACAAGGTAGATGCAAACATGCTGCGTGTTTGTGGCGCGGTGTTAAGTTACAAAAACTTTCCATGTCAATCAGTGCCAGAGCTAGTATGATAGGAATCATGAGGCCATTACAATATAAAGGATTTATTTTCCTTTTTAAAAATGTTTTTAATGTTTTTGTTTTAATTTTTTTAATCTCACTTTAAAGTGCAGATATTTTTATCGGACTGTTCAACTACACATAAACCTGCAATAAAGTTCAACACATAAGTCTGCTATAAAATTCAACTACACATAAGCCTGCTATAAAGTTCAACTACACATAAGCCTGCTATAAAGTTCAACGACACATAAACATGCTATAAAGTTCAACTACAAATAAACCTGCTATGAAGTTCAACTAGACATAAACCTGCTACAAAGTTTAACTACGCACAAACCTGCCATAAAGTTAAACTCAGAGGCGGCCTTGTGAGAGACGAGTGGAGCTATAGCTCCAGGTCTCACTCCTTAGGGTGGGGGTGGGGGGTACCCGTGATAAAAAAAATCTTTTGTCACCGTAAGCCCATCCTACAAATATTCCTTGCCCTATATGACACTTTCCCATGCCCCGCTTCTGTTCCAACTCATTGACAGTTCTCATGAATGTTTGGGTGTTATACAAGAAGAGGAGTGGGCACCTTTATGGGCTGTGGTGGCAGTAGAGAGGCAGGACATGTTCCATTCGCTAGGCTAGGCTCTACCATTTGTAATTTTTCTAACAATATTTCTTTCTATTTCACAGTCCATCGTGAATTCGACCATTGTACATTGCAGCTTTGTTAAAGCATGAAATGAAATAAGCCTATATGTAACAGCGTTGCACTGCACTCTGTCAAAATACATCTGTACTAGACCAGAAAACAATTTTTAAATCCATTAAAACAACATTGTTTTTATTTTATTTCCAGAAAAATAAGCATTTTTTTTCTAGATAGTATATTTCTGTTGGTAGATTCATTTAAAATTCAAACCTCTGTTGTCTGGCAGCTATACCCAAATCATGGGAAACGCTTCGGGAGTCAACCCTGAGGAAAAATCAGGAGCTGGCGACCCTTAGGCAGTTTGCAGCATCCAGTGCTACGCCTTAGCAGAAACTGCGACTCCGCTAATCCCAAACTGTATCGGCACTGGCGTTCCTTGGATACATCAGCTGCGTGAAGAGGGAGGAACTGATGTGTGGGCGACATTATTCTGATCACAGCTAATTCCCAGGCATTCATCTCATTTTCATGAAATGATCCTGAAATGATCATGACTGAAAAAGCCATAGACATAGATTCAAAATCTGGGAGATCTGTATGCCCCACCCTATATTCTCTATTGAAACTCATTATAGAATTGTCGGATGAGTCCTACACAGCATGAAGTGTGACCAAAGGCGATCTAATTTTTGTGGGCTAATTTATAGTAGGATGGTGTAAAACAAACTGCCCGCATGAAGCGTTATAAAGATACATTCGGCAGCCATTTTGCCCTCACTGGCATAGAGGAAAGTAGCTGTCAGCAGATGGCCTCTCAAAAAAGACATTAAGAGAGCTGTCAAGAAAGTCGCGGGACACAAACTTTGAAGCCTAGATAAAAAGCCTTGCCGAAGACAGGCGCAGAAGACGAAAAAATAACAACATCCGGCCAACTGATTAGTCTGCGTCACGTGTGGCTAAATATACAGGTCACACCCAGCCAACTGATTAGCCTGCATCACTGTGGCTAAATATACAGGACACACCCAGCCAACTGATTAGCCTGCATCACTGTGGCTAAATATACAGGACACACCCAGCCAACTGATTAGCCTGCATCACTTGTGGCTAAATATACAAGAAGGTACTGGTTTTGCATTGTCTCGTGACACACTACTCATTCAGTCAGAATGGAAAACATTGCCATTATTTTCTTAGAACCACAATTCAGAGAACGAAGATTCAATATATAAAACTTGAACATTCTAGAAATTCTAGATTATCAGTTTTTAATATCATTTTAGGCGGATGGAAGCCATGTTGACAGCTTAGGGCCTAGACACTTTAGGCTTATGGAAGCCATGTTGACAGCTTAGGGCCTAGACATTGCTTAGAAAAGTGATGACAACTTTCAATAGTTAACATTTTTAAATAGGTCACGCTCAACTGCACATCGAGGTCGTTAGAGAATTTAGTCGAGACCAATCGTTGTAATAGGCCTCATTACCTAAACCCTGACCTGCGACGTCACCACCTGTGGACAGTTTAGACCAGCGGTTCTCAACCTTTTAAGCTCGGCGACCCCTTTTTACAATCCCCCACTCTGCCACGACTACCCTTTCCACACACACACACAGCAATAGAAGAGTAGGCAATAGCAATCCATATTTTTGATGGTCTTAGGCGACCCCTGGCAAATGGTCAATCGACCCACAAGGGGGTCGCGATCCACAGGTTGAGAACCCCTGATTTAGACCGTGGCATTTATTAACAAGCAATACAAAAAAAGAATACTTTTTAAAAACAAGCTTTTTGTCAGAACCACTAACCACTGCCATTTATCTGAAAATTACAGAGCTTAGCTCCCTTTCTACTTTATATAACGCAATTAATTTATTAGTTCTAAATGATTAACTATTTTTTTTTGTTTCGTGCATTGTAATCAGCTATGAATAATTATGCTAAATTTCAACTTGTTCCGAGAATGGAAGTGGGAGAAAAAACGTGTGAAAAGGTGAGAAAGGTTCTAAATCCATATATATATATACACTCATTAAGTGGCATTCATTCCCCTTATGCATCATGTCTCTGCATTCTGTTCTGCTAAGAGTGGCCTTTAAAAAAAACTCAAAGCAAAATATAATCACTTTTGTTAAAACATCCTCACATCGGTATCCAATTTAACTTATTTTTCTAGTGTTATTATTTCGGAATCGCTTTCAAGGGAATTGATTTTCTATCAAAAACAGTTTGTGTAAAAGAAATTTCCCACTAACAACTTCTATTACAACTTTCGACTTGACAATAATAATGAGTGGATATTCCCGTAACTAACCATACCCTATAAATAGCCTATAGAAAACGAAGGGGAGACTATTCTGTAATTTGAATAGAGAACTTGGCTTTATACATATTCAATATTTACACATCTTCCAATATAACTGAAGTTTAAAACTGATTACGTCATTTTTGCTGCAAGAGTACTTCTGCTGATTACGATGACTCAAAAATAAGATAGTTTACAGTATTTATATGGTAAACTTTCCCAAGTTCAATCAATATTTTAAGTCATTTGCAGAGATATTACACTTAGAACGATAAATCATGAAAGTACACAGAGTATTGCTGTCTACATTAACTACAAAACTACCATTCGTGTATGCTTAAAAACTATTTTTAAAAAAATTCCTTTTCTGACCTTGCAATCTATTAGGCAGATGATGTTAAGGTCATCTGTTTCTATGGTCAACGGTTAACGAGCAGGGTGTTATATGGCTAGCACAAAGACCAACACAAGACACATAACGTTAAGGTCAAGATTTGGTAAAAATGACAGAATGTTATTGAACCACCTTTGACAATTTACCGAGCTTTTGTCTTGTTGATGGTTTGTGTATTTTACGAGATCAGACGACTTTATATAAACAACTGTCACCACCTCAAAGTTGGTGCCATAGTGTAGAAACCCTTTTTCAATATTGTGAATGTTATTCACAACTCATGTTGCCCTAAGGTGAACACTTTTGACCTTAAGTGAACCAAGGTTAAGGGCAGTCAGTCAATATAGGGAGTTGGTAGCAAGCACTTGATAGAGTCACTTAACATAGTCAGTTGAGTTAGTTGTTTAAAGAAGTTGGTTATAGATTAGTTACTAAGTTGTCATTATATTCGCCATATTTCTATAGAGGATTAATACTGGTCATTCCTGAATTGAATTGTGTATCATATTCAATATGTGGTGTTATTACTTAAATTAAACTTATTTGTGTCTGCTACATCAAGTGTCATTTCCTTATTCTGTGAATTATAATATGAACCCAATGTCACCACCACGCCTACAAAGATAAACCGACAATAATATCACAGCATGAAAACATAACCACAGTGACATTTATAATGTCAAAAATACAGCGGTAACAACAACTCTACAGGATACGATACCAGGTGAAAAGAAACAAGGCGGCAGAGAAGATTATGGGGTGACATCAAGGAGTTGACCTACCTATCCTTCACTGTAGTGTTGGGAATAAAAGAAGACATGGCGTGCATCGTGGAATGCTCAGCGTCTGTGCGCCATTGACTCCCGTCAAGGTTTGCCAGGACATATCTGTGGTTTACGAGAATGTAGTCATGCCAACCAAATACCAATTTAAAGCATAGTTTTCCAGGTGATGATCCCTTACCAGCATGGCTGACTGACTGAGTGATATGCGTTTCGAATTCTCGTCGCGATAATCCCAAGTTCGAACCCCGCCCGATTTAATGCCTTGCTGCAGTGCCGGCTTTAGATAATTGGTAGCCCATAGCAGAGGTAATTTGGTACCCACCAAATGAAAAATAAAAATAAACAGCGAAAAAAAAATTATGTAATTTATTTAAAATGTAGTCAGGCTAGTGTACTCAAACAATATCAGCGGGTGAAAATTTCGCTTTTTTCTTCTAAAAAAAGATTGTTTTGCGTCTTGTGCGAGGCGCCGACCATTCGGATGCCCCAGGCGTTGTCTAGTTTGCCTATGCCTAAGTCCGGCCCTGCCTGTTGTCTGCGGGAGGTTTGGACTGTAGCAAGTATTGCGAGAATGAATGTATTGTTTGTTGTTAATGGCAACGCCTTCGACTCCAAAGATTAACGATGAGTGCAGTGTTTCACGTGACTACGCAAACCCGCATTTCGTGGTTTGTTAATATTTAGATATGATACTTTAGAGTTGCAGGCGATTGTTTATATATGGAGAGTACGTACATTACGTGGACTAAATGTTTTGGTCTCGTTGTTTTGGAGGTTTTGTGAGTGGGTGTAAGCACTGGATCTATTGGAGTAAAGGAGAACTAGTCCTTTTTACTTTCCTTTACTTTACTTTTCCTTTTTTAAGTTTATTTCAAATCACTCTGTCTGTCTGTCTTGACGGAATGTTGTACACGATTCTTTCTCCCACTTTCCATTCTCGGATCAAGTTAAAACTTTGCACAATTATTCGTTGTTTTATAGAATTGTCTACTATATTGGTTGCACCGTAATGTTCCGTGCAGTACAGATATTCTAACATGGGCTATGATATAATGATTTTCATTTATGAAGTGACGCCCGAAACTTATAAAACAAAGCAAGCCTATTAATAATGAACAGATTCAATAAACATCTCTAAGCCTAGCCGGATTTTATAAAAAATACTTCTTTTGTGGAACACCATGAAAAAGTAACTTATCTAACTATTCTTAGATATAATAATAAGGTTTATAGTATAACCTCCGAGTGAATGAGGAATACTGTATTTCCCGTGGCTGCGCAGCCCCAGCTGTGACCTACATATTTTGCCACATCCAAGGCAAGCATAGCCATTGTCCGCAGGCGGTCGATTTAGATTTTCTTTTAGTCGTCTGAGCTTGTCCTCGGCAGCGGATTTTCTTTTGGTCTCAAATGTGTATCCCGCGGCCTTCGTGAGTGACCTCCAGCTGTCTGGTTCCGACGCCGCAAGCCGCCAGGTGCTCTCTTCTATGTAGGCCAAGGAAAGTTGACGCCTAAGCTGGTCTTTGAAGCGTTTTCTTGGGGCGCCTCTGTTACGTCGACCACCTTTTAGCTCACCAAAAAAAGACTGCCATTGGCATACGTTCGTCTCCCGTACGGGATACGTGCCCTGCCCAGCGTAGCTGTCGGACCATAATATAATATTATTATCTTCTACCAATATACATCTAAATGTAAGAAATGAACAAAGTGGTGGGTTAGAGACTTGACTCAAAGATTATATGCTCGACCCAGAAGATGTTCTTTTTTTTTTAATGATAAGGTTTGGTATTCTAGGCATAGTCTTATGGCGGTGCTATAGAAAGAGAGCTCTCACAAAGACTGCGTGACAAACATTTGAGCCATTTTTTAAGACAGGCGCAGAAGACGGAATGCAAACTTAAGTAGACCGCCAGCGCACAACGGCTTTGTCTGCACGAGTTTAGAAAAATATCTAGGTTGCAACTGGGACTGTATAGTGTATATGTGAAACACTGCACTCATCTTTAATCTTCGGAATCGAAGACGTTGTCATTATTAGAAGGGTTCTAGGTATCACCTAGGTATCACCTACAAAGATGGCTGCCTGGTCGTGCGGTTTGCTTGCTGGACTGTCGTTTAAATTTATCGATGGTCCCGGGCTCAAACCCTGCCCGCCCCCATCCCCCGTCGTCCTGCGGGAGGTTTGGACTAGGAAGTAAACTATCTTCGACTCTGAAGGAACATCCGAAATATGTAAAACATTTGACAAAACATTTTACAAAGACCGCAATTGGGTCTCATGATGACCTGATGATGAATTCAATCTCTAAGCGAAGCAGAATTGTACAAAAACACTTCTTTTGTGGAACACTTAGAAAAAGAAACTTATCAAGCTATTCTTAGATATGTCAATATTATGTTAGTTATCTTTTACAATCATACATCTAAATATAACTCTCAAACAAAAGGGGAGGGGGGTCCATAATGGTAAGCCAGAGTTTCCCAAACTGTGTTCCGTGGAACCCTAGTGAATATGTGTTCAACGATCTACTGGAATAATTAACTAGTAGGCCACCACGTGAGTTAACCTCTCTAAATAATAAGCAAAGTGTTCCGCTAAATCCTCAGAATGTGTTCCATTACGGAAATGGTTTGAGAGACACTGTGGTAAGCCATTCAAACAACGCACTTTGGATAGGGTACAGTGTTTTCAACGCTGTTTATCTTTGCCTAAATTTGAGTACTTTTTAGCTTCGCTGAAACAACACTACTAATTCTACAATAAATACATTACATTAAGGCAAAGCGGCATTCAAACTAAGTTACAGTCTAGTGTGAGGAAAAAAAAATCTGGGTATTTTTTTCTGTGTGCCAAATTAACTGGATTCTGCCTGATAGTCAGCACAAGGCAGCACACACTACACAGTTCTATTCAAAGGCATTCACTTTATTAAAATTACTTGTATTTGAGCTAGGATTACGTGGTCGAAAGGAGAAAAGGATTTGTTGACT